>JANQBM010000007.1:2055850-2066543 GCA_025594535.1 Erythroxylum domingense
TAGGATTCTAAGACAAGATAAACCTAATCTGAATTTTAACAAACTAATCCTACTTGTAGCAAAAGTCTAAGTCATGCTAATCCCGCTTGGAATAGGATTGTAAGACTTAATTACAAATCAAAATCTAACTAATCAAATCTGATCCAAATCTAATACAAAGAAACCAAATCAGATTTAAACACAACCAAAGGCCTACCTAACATAGAATTTCGACCATACTAAGAAAATATAAGCAAATAAACCAATACTTGAGTCTTGGACATAATTTATGGCCCAAACACATAATATTCAAGAATCTGTCCAGGAATGCACAGCTCAAACAAGTAATCTTCAAGATTAGTTTATTCTTCCACAACCTTGATACAATGGATCAAGATTGGATCTCCCTCTTCCAAGCCTAACTTGAATGGCTTGAGCTTCAATTCGGCACGATTGTCCAAATCTGCCCAAGTTTTGTGCATCAATCCTTGCATGGATTCCTTGATTTTCTTGGATCTTGATCTTGTGATTGACCCATTAGTAACATATAATGGATCATTGGTAGCAACTTGTCCACCTATGGTAGTGTGCTTCCCACGTGAATCTCCATGAAATCCTTTATCCATGGCAGCAAGCTTTCCATCAAAAACATGTTGACCTTGGTTCTCATCACTTCTCCTCTCTAGTGCAATTTGTTTTTATGAGCAGTAACAAGTCTCAACAGAAGCTATATCCTATTTTTCACACCTTTCTACAGTTAACTCAAAAACATTAACATAATCCATGGTAAAAAAAATAGAGCAAAATACCGTGTATACATCCATAATTTTTTTGCAATTCTCTAATTCGCCAACTCTCATTAAACTCAGATTTTTACAAACCTATACACTTTCTGCACACTTTCTATTCACAAATCTTCCATTTAACTCATTCATCAAGTTTATTCACCGAAACTACACTTCTCAAACCACGCATGCATGTATTCATTTACACAATAAAATATCATAAAAATCACTTACTTGATTCATCAATGCTTTTAGCAGTGAGAGTGAATCAAAGACACAAAATACAAAGTTGATGTTACCGTGTTGAATAATACAAGAAAGGAATTTGGTAAACAATGTTTTCGATGGTGAAGAACATCTAGAGTAATTTTTTTTATCATAAACATAACCACGTGTCTTAATCAAACCTCTCCACATATCACTGTTGCATGGAATACATTTGTCACCCAAATCAGACTGCCACATGTCACATTATAATTGGTCTATTTATCTCTTATTTCCATTTTTTTCCTTGGCTAAAATACCCTAAATTTTTTGAAATTTCCTAAAATTCACCAAAAATTTTGAAATAATATTAATAGTCTCCAAATCAATTTTCAACACATAAAACCCACAGTTCACATTTTAATCGCATTTATAACTCAATTATACCCGAAAATGTCAATGAATGTATGTACAATTATTTCATGAATATCAATACAATTCACGTATTTAAATACTTCATATGATGCATAAAATGCACTTCTAATTTCTCAGTATACACTATTCCAGGTTCCTAGCACCTAACATGGGATATTGGGACATTACAATTCTCCCCTCAACAAATTTCGTCCTCAAAATTCTTACCTGATTGATGAAACAGGTGGGATATTGCTTTTTCAAATGCTCCTTTATTTTCCAAGTTACTTCCTCACTCGAATGATTTCTCCGTCAAACTTTCACCATAGGAATTTCTCGGTTTCTCAGCTACTTTGTCTTATAACCCACTATCTTGATCGGCTCCTCAACATAGCTTAGATTACTAACAACTTCAATATCTTGAGCTAATAACATATGTGTTCGATCAGATCTGTATCTTCTCAATATGCTCACATGAAACACATTATACAATTGAGACATTTCATTAGGCAAAGCTAACTTATATGCCAAAGGTCCTATCCTCTCAATGATCTTATAAGGACCAATGTACCTAGGGCTCAACTTGCCCTTTTTACCAAACCTCAGCACATCTCGCCAAGGCGACACTCTCAGAAACACTTTGTCTCCTATACTGTATTCCATATCCCGTCGATGTTGATCCACATAACTCTTCTGTCTATCCTAAACCACTTTTATTCGACTCCTGATTAGTTTCACCTTATCCACAGTATCTTGTATCAACTTAAGGCCTTCTATCATTCTCAATACTTCTTCATCCTAATATAAAGGTGATGAACAAACTCTGTTGTACAATGCCTCATAAGGTTCCATTCCAATACTACTATGATAGTGATTATTGTAAGTAAATTCAATCAATGCAATATACTGATCCTAAGCTCTTTGAAACTCCAATACACATGCCCTGAGCATATCCTTAACAGTCTTGATTGCCCTCTCACTCTTCCCATCTGTTTGAGGATGAAATGCAGTACTGAAGTTCAACTTTCTACCCATAACTGACTACAAACTCTTATATATTCTCAAAGTAAATCTGGGATCCTTGTCCGATACAATGAACACTGGAACCCCATGCAGTCAAACCACTTCATTCACATACTTCCGAGCTAACTGGTCTAGTGTGTTATTCTCTCTCACTAGTAAGAAATGGGCCGACTTAGTTAATCGGTCCACTACAACCTATATAGCATCATTTTGCCTCAGAGTCTTAGGCAAACCCATAATAAAATGCATAGTGATTCGTTCCTATTTCCACTCCAAAACAAGCAACGAATGTAGCATCCCAACTAGAGCCTGATGCTAAGCTTTAACCTACTGGCATATTATACATTTAGAAACATATTCCGCTACTTGTTTCTTCATTCTTGGTCACCAGAAATGTTGCTTCAGCGTATTATACATCTTGGTCGTGCCAGGATGCATAGTATAAGCAGCCATATAAGCTTCTTCTAAAATTTCCTTTCTCAATTCATACAGATTAGGCACACATAATCTCTATTTTAACCACAATGTCTCATCTTGCATTTCAAATTCAGAATCGGGATTCATTTTAACTTTCTCAATCAGTTTCACCATTTTAGGATCTTTATTCTCAACTCTTCTAATTTGATCATGTAACATCAGTCTCGACTTTAGTGTAGCTGTCAATGCTTCATTATGTTCTAGATTCAACTCCATATTCAAAGCTCTCAACTAAATCAAATATGGTAATCTCAATAACTGAATTTAAGCTACACTATTATGTGACTTCCTACTCAAAGCATCTACTACTATATTCGCTTTTCCTAGATGATACTCAATCGTGCAGTCATAATCTTTTAACAACTCTATCCACCTCCTCTGTCTCATGTTCAGCTCTTTCTGACTCAGTAAATATCTTAAATTCTTATGATTAGTGTATATATGAAATGTCTCTCTATATAAATAATGTCTTCATATCTTTAGAGCAAAGACAACTGCAGTAAGTTCTAGATCATATACTGGATAGTTCATCTCATGAGACCTTAGTTATCTCATTGCATAGGCTACCACCTTGCCATTCTGTATCAATACAAATCCCAATCCTTGATGCAAAATATCACTGTATACTACATATCCACCAGTTCTTAATGGAATAGTCAATACCAGTGTCGTAGTTAACCGATGTTTCAACTCCTCAAAGCTCTTATGACAATCATCATCCCATCTGAATGCTATATTCTTCCTTAGAAGTTTAGTTAGAGGGGTAAAGATCAAAGAAAACCCCTCAACAAATCTCCGATAATACCCATCCAATTCGAGGAAACTTCAGATTTCAGACACATTCTTCGAAGCCTCCCATTTCATTACTGCCTCAATCTTCATTTGATCCATTTAATACCTTGCCCATTTACGATATGACCCAAAAATACCACTTGACTCAGCCAAAATTCACATTTACTGAATTTGGCATATATTGTTTTTCTCTCATAATCTATAAAATCATTCTCAGATGCTCGACATGCTCTTCTCTGCTTTTTGAATACACCAAAATGTTATCGATAAATACTATCACAAAGCAATCTAAATAGGAATGAAACACCTTATTTATCAATGCCACAAATGCAGCTAGGGCATTAGTTAACCCAAACGGCATTATTAAGAACTTGAAATGCCCATACTTGTTCTTAAAAGCACTTTTTGGTACATTAGCCTTTGCTATCTTTAGCTGATAATACCTAGACCTCAAATCCAATTTAGTGAACACCTGAGCCCTCTGCAGCTGATCAAATAATTCATCAATTATAGGCAATGGGTACTTGTTCTCTACTGTAACCCGATTCAGTTGCCTATAGTCAATACACAGTCTCAAAGTGTCATCTTTCTTCTTCACAAATAGGAATGGAGCTTCCCAGGGTGAAACACTGGGTCTAATGAATCCCTTTTCAAACAATTCCTGCAACTAAGCCTTCAACTCCTTTAGTTCTACAGGTGTCATCCTAGATGGAGGAATAGATATAGGAGCAGCACCTGGAAATAGGTTAATTGTAAATTCTGTTTCCCAATATGGAGGTAAGTCAGGTAACTCTGTGGGAAACACATCCAAGATTCCTTAATCACAGGAATGTCCTGTATATTCTGCTCGGCTCTAGTATCAATAATATGGGCCAGATAAGCCTCACATCCCCCTTGCATTAACCTCAAAGCACTCATAAATGAGATCAGTCTGGCTGGCACTACTTGGCTAATACCTCTGAACATTGCTCTCAGTTGATTAGGAGATTCTAAAATTACCTCCTTAGTATAGCAATTCATGATGGCCTTATAAACTGTGAGTCAATCCATACCTAGGATAATATCTATTTCCTTTAACTGTAATATAATTAAGTATGCTTCCAACTCTACCTGATCAATTCGAATCATACACCTCTTACAGACTTCCCCAATCATGGTGATATTACCTATCGTTGTACTCACCTCCAATCCACATCTTAGTAACTCTCTTTCACAATGCAATTTAGATGCCATATAAGGTGGGATAAAAGAATGCGTAGATCTAGGATCTAACAAAGCAAAAACCTCAAAATTAAATAATAATAACACACCTGCAACGACATTTGGAGACTCTTGGGCCTCTTGTCTCGCCATAGCATGGACTCTAACTTGGGACCGTGGTCAATTTCTCTGCACCTCAGTCCTGACAAAAGGACTCCCAAAGCTTACTCTGCCTCTACCAAGGCCTCTCTGTCTAGACCCACCAGCTCGGATTTGTTGAATAGTAAGTTCTGTTACCATACTTCCTCTCTTTTTAGACTGTGTTCCAAAAATTATAGAACAATACCTGATCGGATGATCAAGTGAGCCGCCCCGAAGGCAGACTCCTGTTACCCTCTAGCATTCACCACTGCGCTTCTTCCCTCAATGCTCATAAGTTGGCAATTAACCCGATACTGCACCTCTGTTATTACCAGACTGACCAGAACTACCTCTCTGTCGAAACCCAAACTATCTTGATCCAGTCGGTGGTCTAAAAGCTCGAGTCTGACACTTATTGAACCTTCTGCTAAAATCACCCTGAAATTCACTAAGCCTCTTCTGTCTAGACTTTGATCACTGCTCAAAATGACTATCCCTCAATAATTTCTCTATTCAGATCGAGGCTACTCTAAGCTTAGTGAAAGTATTCAAGTTAGTAATAGTTAGCCGTGTCTGAATCTCCATATTTAACCCATCTTCAAATCTCCTGTACTTGTCTTCCTCAGTAGAAATCAAGGCAGTAGCATATCCCATCAACTCATTGAATTTAATCTCATATCCTGCCACAAACATCCTACCCTACTTCAGATCTAAAAATTCCTTCATCTTTTTGTCCAGGTAGATCTTGGGCATATAATTCTCTTTGAAACTTCACAAAAAATCCTCCCATATGAATCTATAAGACCTGATGGTACTGCCTAGAACAATTTTCCACCATTGGTAGGCTGGGCCTTGCAATAAAGATACTGCATAGTCGAACATCTCGTCTGACTCACAATCCATCTAATCAAAGACTCTCTGTCCTCTCTAGCCATCTCTCGGCCTCTGTAAGGTCTACACTTCCGTAGAAGTCCACAGCCTCCTGCTTTCACAGTTGGTTGTACCTCCTTTCTCTTAACTTAGGCATTTTTGGAGGCATTCCCTCAAGTTGAGACGTAGACGATTCTCTACTAGCTCTTTCTGATCCTAGTTCAGCTGAATGTTCCATTTGATCACCTACATCAGATAATCTATAATACACAATAACTTCAATTACCATCCAAAATTTTCACAACATTTCATACCTAACATTTCTACATATCCCTATAGATGCCAACCATGCTCTGATACCACCAACTGTAACACCCCACTCCCATCTGACACATACACGTGCATCTTTCGGATACAAGTGCACATGCCCGATAGAAATGGTGTGTTAACTATTTCACCTTTGCCATATATCACATGGCATCGTATGTAAAACCAAAAATAACACATTGTTTGAAAACCAAAATTTTCCTCATTTTATTTCTTAAACTATACTTTACACTCTAGCATTAACCATCATCCATATTTTACAATGTCAACCTAGAGTGTTTACAACTCAGTCTACATAATATTCTACATACATGAGGAAACTTAAACACAAATTAAAATAAACTATTTCTTCAGTCCCAACTGACCGACCTTTGAGCCATATATGATCTCCACAAATTGTACAAAATCACTTCTATACAGTCTTAGAAGCTAGGTCATCACTCTCTCGAACCTGAAATTGTCAACGTTGCAATTTTGGAGAGTTTTGTGAACTCAGTAGAGTAACCATCCTCGATGGTTCACTCTTGTCATATAACACACAATAAATCATGTCATCATGAAATTCAAATCAACTTGATTTTTGTCAAGTAATAACACATAACATCAGATCACATTTATCATATTTCAAAAACAATATTCAAACATTTCATCATTTCAGTATAATTTTGCGGAACATATACATTGACAATTTATCACATATTTCATACACAAAGTTCTCAAAACATTGCAATCATTCAATTTATTTAGATCATATGTGTATGCAATGTTATGAGACTCGATTTCATTTATTTTATTGTTGTGACTGTGTGCCTTTTTCACTATCCCGTATCTGTATAGATACCGGATTCTTTCATACTGTCCCTTATCCGTTGGAGATACAGGGCTCTTTGTACACATAGAGCCTTAGGCTTTAATCACGAATGTCTGAGCTTTAAGCTCTTTTTTTACTGGTGACATCAATAATAACTGCCTTTATATTTCATGCATTGGAATGAAATACATTCCTCAATTTCAATAATCACATTTGATCACTTACATTTGTATTCATGTTCTTGTTCACAATATTCATCGGACTAGGTCCGGCATGAATGTTCAAGTTGAGAACCATGAAGTCATTCTCATCCACATACAAGCAGCACTTCCAATGTTTAATCATGCATTGAAACTCCTCGAATATTTCATGTCTGGAATTCAGTACACATTCATCAATATCAAATTCAATTTAGTAATAAACAAAACAAGTCAAAGTGAGACCATCTTAGGTTACTCACAAATCACTCCAGAAAGCTATTGCCTTGAAGTCTCGACAATGTCTAGATGATGGCGCTCTAAATGCTCCTCTATATCATGCAAAACACATTTACACATATAACAATTTCGCACAATTGTATAAGTATTCATTTATGCACATCTATGTATATGAAATATGTACAATGCATATTCAATGACAATCTGGGGTATTTTCCATCTTTCACATCACATGATCATTCATATTTCAAAACTCACATAACTTAATCTATACTTAGGGTTTGCACCTTAATAAAACAATTGGAATATAATATCATAACCCCATTGATCATTTCGGATTTTTCTAAAAACACACTTTCGGGTCAACATTTCATGATTATTCAGACCAGGTAAATGGAGTACTTTGGCAAAACTTCCTTCTAGAAAAATGTTACCCATTGTCTTAAGTTTCGAATAACACTAAGATCATAAATTTTGATTCATTACTATATGAGTTATGCTCACAATACTACATACTGAGTACATTTCAACTTTTGGCTAGTGCATGATCATGCACTTGAAGTTGTACAACTCATATCTCTCTATTCCAATATCCAAAAATTACAAACTTTATACCAATTAAAAACTAAGAGAATAAGCTATAACTTTGGTGAAGACATATTTGTCTGATCTAGACTACATCAATACAGTTTATTTGATAACAGTAGGATATGATTTCTATCATAGGTATTGTTATAACCTAAACCAAAACTCAATTTCAAGCCAAATTTTGAAATTCATAGAGGTAGAATTAAAATTCTACTTCTTCAAGAAAGGTGTAGCCATATGTCTTTAATTTAATCTGAATTAAGAATAAACTCATTTATAACTCTACAAGTCAAGATATAAATAAAATACCAAAGTATATTCAATGAAAATTTTCCAGTTCATAATATTCCAACACTTTTCCTCATTTTCATCCTAAATCCATTAATCAAATCTTTCCTAAATGAATTTAGATGACTCTAAATTTTCATGGAGATGAAGGAGAATGTGTTATGAGTCTATTGGTTCAAATCTAATATCATTTGGATGTCAGGAGAAAAAGTTGTACTAAAAAGAACAAAAGATGTTCAGTAAAACAAAAAAAATACTCTAATTCATATTCACTCATCAAAAACCAAAATCAGACACGCACATTGTGACCTTCTACTTCCTCTCTCTACTGGAATATGTTTTCATGAGTAGTAACAAGTCTCAATAGAATCTACATCCTACTTTTCACATCTTTCTACAATTAACTCAAAAACATTCACATAATCCACGATAAAAAAAACAAAGCAAAATATCGTGTATACGTCCATAATTTGTCTGCAATTCTCTAATTCACCAACTCTCATTAAACTCAGATTTTTACAAACCTATACACTTTCTGCACACTTTCTATTCACAAATCTTCCATGTAACTCATTCATCGAGTTTATTCACCAAAACTACACTTCTTAAACCACGCATGCATGTATTCATTTACACAATAAAACATCATAAAAATCGCTTACTTGATTCATCAAAGCTTTCAGCAGTGAGAGTGAATCAAAGACACAAAATACAAAGTTGATGTTACCGTGTTGAATAATACACGAAGGGAATTTGGTAAACAGTGTTTTCAATGGTGAAGAATATCTACAATAATTTTTTTATCATAAACATAACCACGTGTCTTAATCAAACCTCTCCACATATCACTATTGCATGGAATACATTTGTCACCCAAATAAGACTGCCACATGTCACATTATAATTGGTTCATTTATCTCTTATTTCCATATTTTTCCTTAGGCTAAAATACCCCAAAATTTTGAAATTTTTTTAAAATTCACCAAAAATTCTAAAATAATATTAATAGTCTCCAAATCAATTTTCAACACATAAAAACCACAATTCACATTTTAATCGCATTTATAACTCAATTATACCCAAAAAATGTCAATGAATGCATGTACAATTATTTCATGAATATCAATACAATTCACATATTTAAATATGCCATATGATACATGAAATGCACTTCTAATTTCTCAGTATACACTATTATGGGGTCCTAGCCCCTAACAGGGGATATTGGGACATTACATCATTAGTCGTTACATGGAAGCTCCAACTTTGACGCATATGAAAGCAACAAAGAGAATTCTTTGATATATTAAAGGAACACTAGAGTATGGCTTATTGTATACTGCTGTAAATAATTTTAGATTATCTGCATTTAGTGACAGTGATTGGGGAGGAGACATCGATGATCTAAAACGTACAAGTGGTTTTATTTTCTTTATAGGAAGTACCGTGTTTGCTTGGAGTTCTAAGGAGCAACCGATTGTTACTCTTTCAACCTGTGAAACTGAGTATGTTGCAGCTGCTTCCTGTGTTTGTCATACTATTTGATTGAGGAAGTTATTGAAAGAGCTGAAATTTGAACAAGATGGAGCTACGGTTATTTTTGTTAATAATAAGTCTGCTATTGCTTTGGGAAAGAATCCAATTTTTCATGATAGAAGTAAACATATAGACACCAAATACCATTTTATAAGAGAACGCATTGAGAGCAAAGAGATTCAATTGAAGCATTGACATCTAAAGATCAAGTTGCCGATATGTTTACTAAAGCTTTAAAACATGAAGATTTTTGCGGAATGAGAGGTAGTCTTGTAGTTATTAAAGGTTGAATTACAAGTTTAAGAGAGTGTGTTAGACACTACAAGAAAATAGTGAATTACAGACGAAAATTACTGACGGAATCGACAAATATTCCGTCAATATACCAAATTACCGACGGAATAAACCGACGGTCAAAAACGTCAGAGATTCGACCGTAGCTAAATTCACCGACGGAACGTGTGCCTATCGTCGGTAAAATTGCCGACCGAAAAGTTAAACCGTCGGTAACATCAACGGAAAAGTTATTCCGTCGCTAAATTTACATACCGGTGGCTTACCGGTATGTAAATTTAGCATCGGAATATTTCTAATATAGTTGGTAAACTTACCAACGGTAAGATTGTCCGTCGGTAAATTAGCAAATATTACCGACGGAAAATACTTTTCGTCGGTATTGTATTTAGACAGTTACCGACGAAAATCTTGCATATTTCCTTTGGTAAAATTTTTATTAAATTTTTAAAAAAATATATATTTCCATTATATTTAAATTATAATCGTCTTACAATTTTATTAATAATATATATTTAATTAGATAT
>JANQBM010000007.1:2103231-2116948 GCA_025594535.1 Erythroxylum domingense
GAGAACATAAAAGATGAGATACGAGAATGCTCCATGCCCTCCGTCTTTTTTCTCAAATAAACGAACTGCCAACCTCCAAAACACTCGGCCTTAATTTATTCGACATTGCCCCAGGTCCTCTCACGTTCTAGTTTGAACTCTAGAACTCAAATTATTTTTGGCTTTCATTCTCTTCACCTTCGTCCTGACCTATGACCAACTCTTTGGTGGTCTGAGCAATCTCCGCTATAGTTTCGCCAATGGCTTCCAACACACCGCCTCCCTTTTGCTGCTGCTGAAACTCTTCGTCTCCTCCTCCCCCGCTGATGACTTCGCTGACCTTCTCTGTAATACCTTCTGTTGGTTTAGTTTCTGATTCCTCTTTAACTTCTACTGCTTGGACTTTCGATTCTCCCTTGTAATCTACTCCCTGGAAACTCATCTCATTATCCTCAATTACGCAAAACTATAACGGAACAACATACATTTATGCGCTTAAATCCATAACAATGACTTGTTAAAAAAATTCAACCTCATTCAACTAGCACTCCCTTACCTGTTTTTCTGCAGCTTTCCTAGCCTCTATCTCTCTCTCAGCTTCCTCTTTCTTCCTAGCTGTGTATTCCTTCATACTTTCACCGGTCGCAGCTGCGGTATGTTTAGCAGCACCCAGGGGCTTGGCTGCGAGCTCGGTAGCCTTGTGGCCAGCATAATCCGCCACTCCCTGAACTGCCCTTGCCGCCGTCTTGGTCCCCTCCACTGCTTTCTCAGTCGTGTAATGAGCAGCAGTCCAACCAGCCACCGCAGCTTTATCCTTCGTTTCTACTACCACTTTCCCTGCATAATTGACAGCCCCTTTTCCACTTTCCACGGCCGTTTCTTTGGCTGCTGATGCTTTCTCCACAGTATAATCTTTCGCTCTCTCTGTAATGTCCCTTGCAGTTTCACCTGCGCCCACCACAGCGTCCTTTGCTTTTTCATATCCTTGTTTGCTCTTCTCTGCAGTCGTGTCTTTGGCCTCTGTACCTTTCTGGGAGATGGTGTCTTTTACTTGCTCAGCCTTATCGACAACAGTGTCTTTCACTTGCGATCCCTTCTCTGCTGCATATTGGGACGATCTCCGAGCCCCTTCAGCAAGAGTGTTCTTCGCTTGTGACCCCTTGTCTGCAATATACTGGGAAGATTTCGGGGCCTTCTCGACAGCAGTATCCTTCGCTTGAGAAACTTTTTCTGCAGCTCGTTGAGATGTCTTTTTCGCACCCTGAAGAACAGTATCCTTAGCTTCTGCACCTTTCTGTGCAACATTTTCTTTGACTTCCGAACCCTTTTCTGCTGCTTTATTGGCCGCATCAAGGACAACATCTTCGGCTTGTGCAGCCCTTTCTTTAGCTTTCTGGCCAGCATAACTCATACTTTTGCTTGCCTCTTGTTTGGCCCTCTGATACCTCTCCTCTGCAGCCTTTATAGCTTCTGCTGAATTCTGCTGAGCCGTTTCTCTTAGATTTGATATTTCTTCCGGAGAAAGTTGTCCCTTATTTGCTTCACCCTCTTCTTTGCCCGATCTTCCCGTTCCGATGTGTTCCTCTTCGTTGCGCTCTTCTTTTCCTTGCGCAGTTTTTGAGCTTCTCTCTGATTCACCACTCTCTTCGTATTTTCCTACAGTGCGAGTTCCTGTTGACCTGCCTTCTTCCTTTCGTTCACCTTCCTTAGCAGGAGACTGTCTCCCTCTTTCTTGTCCACTTTTTGCTTCAGTTTCACTAGAGGTGTCCTTGCTGCTTACTTTGTCCGCAAGAGACTCGAACTGGGATGCCTGCTTAGCATTCCTATGATCTCCACTCCACTCTTTGTAACCTGAATCTGCCTTTTGCACAGTCGAAGCCTCAAAGCGAGTGGTCATCTTAGGGACCATATCTTTCTCCACACGTGACTCTCGCTCATTGGTAGTGTTTTCTCTGCGTGCTTGCTCAGAGGCCATGTTTTTCTACTATCTAATAATATACTTCCTAAACTTTTTGTTTCTAAGCTTATATCGTTCTCAACGTACAGTAGTATCGTTTTGGCAGACATAAACGACGAGGAAGAATGTGTTAAAAAGAAGAGGCCATGGCGGTTTGAGAAGATAGACATGGAGGTGTGTGCATGGAGCGGACAAGTGTTGTGCGTGGCATTGCAACGTGTTAAACTTCGGGGAACACGAGGAGAGATGAGTCAGCAGCAGTCATTCGTACACGTACTTGTGCGGGCATCTGGATTATTTAAATTCATAGACTTAACAGGTTATTGACACGTTGAATAAGGAAGCTTCATCCACGTGTGACTAACTAGTACGATACCGTCAAAGGTATAGATAAGCCGTATTATTGGGTGACAAGCTGTGGTGTCATGAAATCTAATATTACTCCTGGTATATAATGAAATAGAATAAAATATGATGGGATAAAAGATGGTATATAATGAAATAGAATAAAATAGGGTGAGATAAAAGATATTCATATCATATTTTATTTTATTTATTTTAATCTAAATAATGAAAGTGAGAAATTTTTGGTTTCAAAAGTTTAGGATAGAATGTAAAATAATAAAAACTTTTTACTATATTACGTTATAAACTTTTCTTTTAAATAATATTTTATTATATTATATTATGAATCATTTTATCCCTCGTAAATAACAATTTTCTAATATTACATATACTTTTTATTGTATTTTTGAGTCATTTGTTCTGTTCCTATTTTTATTGTAATTTTTATTTTTTTAGTTTATATTTTTCTTTTAATTAAAAATTTTATTTAATTCTTAACGTTAATGTAGTCATATTTTATCATTGATAATAATTACATATTAAAAAAATTATAGATAAATTATTTTCAACTAAAAATTTTATTTTAATCTTTTAATAATATTATTAATAAATTGTTATATTTTATTAAACTAAATAATTTTAAAATTAACTTTTCATTTGAAAATTTTAATATTTATTGTAAATATATTTTAATTATTAAATTAAAATTTATTAGAAATTTATATATTTTGAAGATATTTTAATAAAGTAAAATTAAATTATTAAATTCATATTAATTAATTTTAGTTAATTAAATATGCAGTATTAAATTAAATTATTTATAGTTCTTAATGATAATTAATATATTAAATAAATAATATATGTCTAGTTGATTGTATATCAGATATGAAAAAACAGAAATAGAAACACAAAAATAACTTTTTGTGTTTTCATAATTTTTAAAAAATGAAAGAAATCAAAATCAATAACAAAAAAAACTCAAACAAATAATTTTTTTACTGAATTTGAAAACAAAAATAAAAAACCTAAAAATAGAAAATATAAACAAATAGGCCCTCAACATTCTCAGTTTGTGTTTTTAGTTTATCAAATTTCAAGATGATATTTAGACTCGAAAAAATAATAAAAATTTAATTTGACTCAAATTCCAAGTAATCAAATTTTAAATTAGAATTAAATTTTTTAACTTTTAAAGTTTGACTTAAACTTAATTTTGAATATTACCATCTACTTTTGATTCGAAACCTATTTTTAATTGACATCTATTATAAACAAAATAATATCATTTTGTTACATAAACAAAATAATATTGTTTCATTACTGAGTGAATCAAAACAAAGTCGCTCCTACTTCCTAGCATTGCATTTCATCTCTCTCGCTCAACTCCTCACTTTGTTGTCACTCCTTAATATGTCATCGCTTATTGTTTTATCACTCCTTGCTCACTATTCTATGCATCTGTTAGGTGGGTCAAAATCTGGCCTTTAACGGCAAGTAGAAGTGACCTAATTGGTTTCAACTCCTCACTTAAGGCTCTCTTTTTTCGGAGGTCTTGAATTCGAGTCACCACAAAGGGAGGGAGAGGAGAAATTTTTCCTATTAATGATCCTCTAGCTCCCTGGGCATGCCCCTTCGTTGGTTTAATTGCGGACGTCTCTCATCCTGCCGCAGTATGGGAGTTGGAACTACTAGGAAACCTGGGGCTGATGGGAACCTAATGCTAAGCAGGGCCAATGATCAATCAGCAGCTGACCAATCAGTATATAATGACTCCTTATGTGCAGAAGTGTACAAGCTACGTAGGAACCTGAGGGACCTTGAGATTTCAGATTTACCTTCTCTAGAGCTCTTGAGGTAGAGTCTTAGGAGCTTAGGATTAGTCTGACGAAGCTGGATTACCTAATATATATCATTCCTTCTCTAAAGTTTTAGGTTAGATTTTGACACATGAATTGTCGTTAAGTTAGTTAAATCAATTAATCTATCTTAAGACTTAAATCAATTAGCTTCCATGTGTACATATTTTATTGAACACCAAGAAATTTATTTAACACTCGAGTATTTCCTCTTTTTTATTAATCTTTTGTGAGATCAAGAACAATTTATTTGGTCATATAGGTGTATGTTATTTGCTTTAATCACACTCCCACCCCTTTAATAGAGAATTCATATTTGACAGCTGCTCATGTTTCGCACTGGAAAAGGAATCATATTTTATGCATTTTAAGTGTTTGCTATTCATGGCATTATTAAAAGTTCGTACTTCCACCAATTGCAAAGTTTGCAGCAACCCAAAGCTATCATTTAGAGTTAATAATGGAGGACCCTTTTATCCTAAGAGATTGATGTTTTTTTGGCTTGACTAATAGAGTTTCATTTACTTATTTGAAATAGTTATCTACTTATCTTTCTCCATACATTGATTTTATGTCATTTACCTAGTTTAAGTTGTGATTCTGTGTTGCTATATAGCTATATAGGTTAATAAGCTTGTGTACTTAATCATAGCACAATTTGTCGTAACATGTCACTTTTTTGTGTGATATAAGTAGATGAATAAGAAAAAATCGACATGAAGTTGTGATAGTACATACTTATATCATCTTAGTTTCTTTCTAATAGTTTAATGTCTATTGTTAGATAATGTGCTTATCATTTTGTCACTTGTCAATGTATAAACATGAACAATTAAAGCTTCAGATATTTATAACCAAGTGTGAAAAATCAACCTAACATTATTACTAAGAACTATACATTGATGCACTAACCATATAACTATTACAAGTTATCTTTTAGGAGGGCTTAAAAAAATCCTTGTCTATCTTGTACTTCAAGATCCATCCAACTACTCCAATAATCAAAATATAATTAACTTGTACTAAATTTTTATTTTTGTTGTTGTTTTGAAATAAGTTTCGCTAAATTTTTTGCAACTTGACCTGATTATTTATGAACCTATATTTCCATTACTTTAGAATGATGGCAATTTTATGTGTGGTATTGAAATTTCTACTTTATTATATGTTTGTTTCTTTTCAATTGTGTTTATGGAATCACCAAATGAGATCGACGATGAACCTATTAACAAAATTGGGTAAAGAAGATGTTTAAAGGGGATGAAAGTGATTTTATTTATTTGTATGAACTTTATTTCATTAATGAAAACATTGATTTTATATAGATTGGATAGTAGCTACCTTACGTTTTAATTTTATCTTTTGTATTTGATTTCAAACTTCTAACTAGATCATAACTTTGATTGTCCATGTGTTATTTCATATTTAATTTAAGAACATTAAGAAAAGTCTGAATGGATTGATGTCACACTTCTCTTTCTTGGGAAACTTTAAACTTGGATATGTAGAAGATGACTTCTACATTAGGTTTTAAATTCTTACTTTTTTCATTATCAAATTATTCAACATTTTAACAAAGCTTGTAATCTTTTGTGGATACAACTGATAAGTGACATAGTAAAAAATACAATAATAAATACAAAAGACATATTGTAGTTTTATGTCATTAAAAGAAAATGAAAGAAATAGTTTTCTTTTATGTGTTTAACTTATTTTAGCTACCTATATGTTACTTTGTGGTCCTTGAAATCTCATGTTTGCTTTTGATTGAACTTGTTGGTAGTTTGATTATATCTCTTAGTCGTTTGTTTCAGTTGTTTCATTGTTTAACTTATTAAGGTAAAAGTTATGTTAGAGATTGCATTGGAATTTCAATTATGCTTTTATGGATGTTTTCCTTAGTACGAGATATAATATCGATTCATTTGCGTTGGCATTTGTCTAAAGGTACTCGTATAATATTGATCATATAAGATATGAATCATATGGGTGAATTTCAAATGTGTAAAAATTGTCATAACATTGTTTATATGTGAGTTTTTTTAATTCTTTATCTTGAATTGGATTTATAATTATCTTGTTTATGATTATTTCAGTTGGATGACCATAATCTTTCATCAACATAAGGCAATACAATGGAGAGTTCCATTATAGGACCTACAATATACAAAGTTAAAAAATAGTTTAGATTAGAGGAGCCAGTTCTTTAAAGATAAAAAGTGATATTTGGAATCATTATGTTAAGAGTAGATTAAGTGATGGAGTTGATAAGAACGAATGCAAGGACATCCATAAGGTGTTGGTAGGAGGTTCTAAAGGTGGAATATCTTACTTAAAGAGGCATATGAACTCCTACAATAGAAGAAAGATAATATTAGGAGGTTAAATTTTTTTGACCCCTATCTTAATGAAATGAAAGAATGAAATGAATGTTGTTACTTATCATTTTAAGAGACCTAAGCATTTTCTTATGAAGACGATCATAGATAATGAATATTCACTCTCCATTGTTGACAATCAAAACTTCAAGATGTTTGTCACTTTAATTCAATCGACCTTCTAGATGCAAAATTGCAATACTACATCTTCAAGATTTATGGAGAAAAAAATAATTTGACATTAAAGACATTACCGAGTAATAATAGACTAGTTATCACCATATCAACAACTAAAAGAAAGGTTATATAACAGTAATGACACATTATATTGACAACATCTAGGCTTTACGCAGTCGATCTTGAGGTAAATACTATCTTTTAATTTTGTTATAATTTGTTAGTTGATTATATTATAATTGATATTTATTCATGTTTTTATATAGTGGGTATATTTATATCCTGACACCGCATGCAAATGAGAGGTTAGCAATTGTATTGATCAATTGCTTAATATATTATAACATCTCAGTCGTAATTTTGGATAACTGTAACATGAACAACGATATGATCAAAAAAGCAAAGACTGAGTTGTAGGTTGGGACCTTACTAATTGATGAGAGATTATTTTGTACACGTTATTTTTCACATATGAATTTGATGGTGAAGAACAAGTTAGAGATAATAAAGGAAAAGGTAGAGACAGTTCACAATAGTGTAGTATATTTGAGTGCAACATTTAAACATGTTAAACGTTTAAATAAATTGCACAACTTCTTATTTTGTGTACAAAGAAATTGGTTTTGGATTATCTAACAAGATGGAATTTCACTTTCAAGAAGGTCGAGTCAGCAAGTAAGTATATTAAGGTGTTAGTAAGTTGAGACAATGAGATTCTTATTATACTTTTTTTACAACAGAAGAATAATAAGAGTTAGCAAAAGTAATTTATGTAGAGTTGGCATTATTTCATGATGTTATTGAGTTATCCTCTAAAATAAAATATAAAACTCCACACATTTGCTTTGCTAACTTGTGGTAGATTAAACTAGTGTTATTTGAGCAAATTTTTGGTTTTAATAAGTTGATTTAGATAATGGAAAAGCATATAATGGAGAAATTTGACACTTATTGGTTTATGGTTGGTTATATTGTCATTCTTATGTTAGAATCGATGTACAAAATAAAGAGACTTACAAATTTTTTATCACAGTTATATGGGATCAAGTTGAAGGATATATTGCTATTATTAAGTACTTTTGGTATGATTTGTTGAATGATTCCCGACAAAGAGCTGGATTGTAATAGTTCAGTATCAATGTCATCTTTT
Source organism: Erythroxylum domingense (assembly GCA_025594535.1). Lineage (NCBI taxonomy): Eukaryota > Viridiplantae > Streptophyta > Magnoliopsida > Malpighiales > Erythroxylaceae > Erythroxylum > Erythroxylum domingense. The sequence continues at coordinate 2,111,074 of JANQBM010000007.1, forward strand.
GTTGATACATCATTAAATATAGTTGGAAGTTTGAGTTTTCTTTTAAGCAATTCATCAAGAAAAAGGGGTATGACTTCTTATAGTAGGATGAAGTTGGATAAATATTTGAAAGCAAATATTATGAACACAGTTGATGAGAATTTTAACATATTTTCATAGTGGAAATTGAATGAAGCTCAATATATGATTACGCAAACTATTGCACAAGACTTGTTAGGACCAATATATGCAATTGCCTTCGAGTTTACTTTTAGTACTGGTGATTAGATAATGAGTCTTAATTGTACTCGAATTCATCCTAAAGTTGTAAAAGCCTTAATATCTACCTGGAGTTAGTTAGATTATAAACATATTCAAGATAAACTTTGTACTTTATTATATATTAAAATTTTTACTTTTTATGATTTTGATAATCGTTTATCATAATATCATATTTTTTAAATATTATACAGGTATAGAGACTAATAGTCTAACTAATAACTTTTTCGAAAAAAATATGATGATAAAGGTATATTTATTTGTTAATTTTCATGCATTCATTTAATAAAAATATTGCAAAATTAGGTATAATTTTATAACTGATTTTTTATATGTAAATGAAGTAATGCAAACTAATGGCGATCTCAACTATACTGATTAGTTAGCCTATTTTCTTCCACTGATGGTTTGTTTTCTTTAGTATTTACTTTTTGAATTAGTTTTTTTTTCATGTAACTAATTTGAATTGCCAATAAATATTACAAATCAACAAAAAAAATTCCCATGACATTGCCTCTTATCCCAACTTGTCTAATCCAATTGATTGCTTTTTAAAACGATTTGAATCACTTCTTGAAAATATCTTTTTATTTTAGGTTGTGTAGAAATTGTTTAATTAGTTCAAGGAAGAAGTTTTTACATGTTCAAGTTGCTTTAGGCGTGTTTTAGAATGTTCAGTTTGATTTGCTTAACCTAACTCGATCATGCTTGACTTGAACTTAATTAGACTAGGTATGACCTTATTAGACTTGACCTGACTTGATCAAGTTTGAACCTCACCAAACCTGATCAAGCTTGGACTCAGGTCGCTAGCTCTAGGCCCAAGCCAAAATTAAAAGATTCAGTTTGTTGTATTCCTAATGATATTTTCCCAGAAGCACTTCACATCACAACTCAACAAAAATAAATAATTGGACAAAAGACATATATCTTTCATGTGGTTTGAAAAACTTTAGAACAACTCATAATCTTCAAAATTCTCAACAACAAAAAATCCTTATAATTTTGAATTTTTAAGAAAACCCCTTATTCGATTAAAATTAACAAAAAAACACAATATTAATATACATAGACTAATAAAATATTATTGACATGGTAATCAAATTTAGTTCTTAACCCTATCCGGAACTAATTAAACTTTACTTAAATTAATAATTTATTATAATTAATTTATTTTAAGTTTAAGAATTAGGTTGAGTTGATATAAGCAAAATTATATTAATTCATATATAATATTCATGTCACGTGTAATATTAATGTCACATGTGTGCTATTGTTATTTTTAATCAAAATTTAAGAGAACTTTATTGAAAAATTAAAAAATTTATAAGGAATTTTTTTTAATTTTCTTATATCATAAGTATCTCCATTAACTTTATCCATATACTCTTATTAACGGGCAAGCAAGTACAATAATGATGTGAACAGGAATCTTTGGAAATTGAGGCTTGAATATTACATTCACCAATGACAGGAATCAATGATACATATATACACAACGTGATGAAAGTATGGAACAGGCAACTTAACCTATTCATGAACAAAACCAAACTATACCCAGTTCAGTTCAATGCCTCCTTCAGAAGGGACAACAGTGTCAAAATTACAGCTACCACTTGAATGCAAGTCTCGGATCATACCGCATCATTGCCAGCTGAGTCATGTTGGAAGCGAAGTTGAGTTCATCCTCTGGTAATAAATGCAAGGAAAATCAAATAACATTTGCAACAGGCCTACCGGTTAAAAGAGTATATTAGATCCAAGAGCACATCATCCTGAATTCGCATTTTGACATTCCATGGATATGATGGTATTAAGCCTTTCATATACCTGCAATATTGTCCATTTTTACCAATTAAACTTTGACATATAAATAATCCAGGAAGTTGTTTTCCCCCGTAATTATATGTATATGTGTGTGTCTGTATGAGCGACAGAGATTGTAACCACATACCATAGATAATTGTTCGTTTTTAACATGCCTCTTATTCTCTCCCTGCTTACTTGGAAGTGATTTATCATACCTTAACAAACAATGACACAAGTAACTGTCATGGCCCTCATATGAAGATTGATTAGAATGAAGATTGGTGCTCATTTCAAACACCAACAACCGATTGATCCAAAAGTAACACCAAATTATTATACACTTTGTACTTGACCCAGGAAATCACCAAGGTACAAATTCTCACCAGTTGCGAGGGATACCAGCTTCTTCCCTAGCTGAATAATTGAAGGGCCCTTTCACCTCCACATTGTACTCGCTTAGCAAGTCTGCAAGTTCATGCACATTTGAAAAGAAGAATAGCAATTAATAATAACGTCTGCAGCTTCGGATCCTTCAAGAAATGCACTCACAATAATATCAGATGATAGAAGGCAGAATAAAAACCTTTAAAAGTTGAACAAGGGGAGCAGTTCATTTTCTGACAAATTGAGACAAACCAGCAGACACCTACAGCGACATGTGCAATTTCCTCATCAGCAATTCTAGCCACAATGTTGGATGTTTTGTGATCTCCACAACCAATCAATTTTTGTACTAGCCGTGGCCCAGCATCAAGTCCTCTAGCCTCCTAAAAACCCACAGATAATCAGGAAGCTAAGCTTAACCAGCCACAACAGTTTCAAGGGGGATACGACACTACATAGCATAAAGAATATAATTTGATTAAACTGTCAAAGCACGAAATGTTTTCTTCTGCACTAGCATACCTAAAGTAAGAACTACACTAAAAAGAAGAAGAGGCAACAGAGAATATACAAGATATACATGCCTACAGAAATCCATCAACTGGGTAGGAATTTGAATTCAGATAACTAAAAGGCATTACCTTCCTAAAGAATTAAAAAGCATTGTTATGTCATATTGATTAAAATAGTTCACTTTGTAACACGTATTCCTATTGCATATAATAGCAAAATGACTTGATTGGCAGAAGAAGTACAGTGCTTTAATTCTAGGGATAAAGACACATTTCCCCTGTGATTTGACTCATTCCTGAAAATTCCTCTAATATGCACATGCTTTTTGTTAGTTTTCCAACAACTTTTTTGATGGAACTAACAAGTGTCATGTTTCTTTTCTGTCAAGTTTTTTAATGAAAAATTAATAGACAGGGTATAAATGTCTATTTAACAAACTAGGATGACCTTTTTCAGATATATTAAACCATATATAAAATTTTGAGGGATAAAAGAAGATTAAAGAAAATGTCAATGTCTTTACTCTAAACATTACTGGTAAACTTAAGAAGTCATTTACAATTACGCATGGAACTCTTGCAAATGAACAATCTTTGGCAGTATCCTCATGGAATGACACGTTGAAATAGACTTCTAGAAGCCAAACAAGGCTTGTTGAAAAGTCTAGTAATTCATTCTTGATGCAGAACTCGTGAAATCTTTTATTATTGCAGAGCCAGTACTATGCGTGAGAAATAATAAGATGACAATTACTTAAACTGGTGCATGGGTACCACGTTTGAGTTCAGAAAACTTCTAAGAATTCCATCAAAAAAATTTTAAGGCACACTATTGGTGTTTCCAAATCACATTTAAAGTTTGCATATTTGCCGCAAAAGTCTTATCTTTGTTCAGGTATCTATGATTGAAAGCACCGAATTACTGCATCACATATTTGAACATGACAATATGAGCATAAAAACTTAAATGGCAGGACAAAGGAAACAAAAAAGGACAACTGAAATACTAGACTCACATCATGCTTTCTACTTAAAGTTGTCAAAAATGAGTTCCAGATTACTAGGATATAGAAACCATGTATCCTTCACACTACAATACCTGGACCAATGGGATGGTGGCCAATCGTGCTGCAACATTGTCTGATGATTTTTCACACTCTCTCCACAGCAAATTATGAGCAGGCATGTCTCCATATCTGAAAACATGAGGAATTCTAACTATTAAATCCAACAATTAAGGAACTAATTATTACTTGAAGCAATAAGTCTACATACTTGAAGCCAAGCTCAGAAAGTCTCTGAGAGCACCAAGCAAAATGCCGACTCTCATCATCAGCAACATGTGCAAAGTCAGCAAAAAATCCTTCTCCAAGAATCTGACTAATAGATGAAAAACGAACCACAGTATCCCATGCCAAATCAATTGCATTAAGCTCCACGAGAGCAAGATTGTGAAGCATATAAGCATTAAGCGGTAAGCCTGAATCTTTGGGAGCTGGAATTTCCTTGGGTGAGACCTAATCTTGGAAATATGATACAGAATTGAGCAAATACATCTGACTACCAAAACTGAAAAGAAGATAAAAAACATCATCTTGTTATCTAAGATGGCAAAAAAGCTGTCAAATGATCTAACAAAGTAAAGATAATCTCAGATGTTGAATGTTTGAAATTAAGCAGTATCTGACCTAAAAGTACTGCAACAAATTTGCATGTAAATAACTGGAATATGTAAAAAGATGACATATCCAAAATACTGACTTCCATGCGACTTCCTCTCAACTCTGTTGCAGCTGTTACTGATTGGAGCTATAAATCCAGTGATTGGAACTGCAACATCTGAATTCAACACAGGGAATGTCGCTCACCCTTAAATTGTTCTCTCTGCAATCCCACTTCAGTGACTCCTATTTACTACATACAATTTTGTCTGAGCTACATGGTGCAAGCCATTACAAGCATGTAATTTTCAGGAAGGGGGCTGGTTGAAATCATGAATTTAACTGGACCAAGTAGTTTCACAAAGAAAAAAAAGATAAATTGAACCTCCACTACTTTCTTGTGGAATGTCATATTAGATTCGGATACAGAAAATGCTAATCTAATGACGAATTTCATTCTGAACACAGATTAATAAAGTTCTTCCATTGTGCTTCCCAGTTTACTTTTACTTCCAAAATACTTTCTATTAACTATTGTAAGCAAGAATCCATTTCAGTTAAAGTTTCTTTGGAAATGGAGTTCCCATTCATCAAAATATATAGAATTATTTTGGAAACATCTTGCAATGACCTTTGAGAGAAAGATCAATAATAAAACAGCAATACCAACAACATTACTCAGTAGATTAGCCTCTGAATATATGCATAAAAGGCCTTAACTTCCTCCGAGTATAGCAGGACTTAAATTTACAGCCATGAAAAAATCTGCGAGAAAACCAATAACATGTAAGGGGACGAGCTAACCAAAACAGGGTTATCAGGACGAGCAGGTGTCGAAGGGGGGACGCAGCTGCCAATAGGAAGCTTCTCGGTGCACCATTTGGAGAAAGCGAGATGGGAAAGCTTGGATTTTGTGAGAGGGTCACTCGTGGAGAGAACCAATGCGCCGAGCTCCGCGAGAGAGGAAGTAGAACGTACCATCATTGCACAGTCATCATCGATTGACAGTGGGAGAGCCTCCGGGCCATTGGGTCCCCAAAAACGGTTCTCGTTAAGTGGGCTGTCTCTCCAGGCTCGGAGACCAGACCATGGAGAAATTTGAGGAGGAGAAGAAGAACAGGAAAGGTTTGTAGCATGGAGGAGACACGGTAATAGACGACGGCGGAGTGAGGGAGGGGAATATGTTATGAGCTTGTTGAGCTTTAATAGTTTCATCTTCTTCTTTTCTGATAGTGTGACACTCATCAGTTG
>JANQBM010000007.1:2145861-2164552 GCA_025594535.1 Erythroxylum domingense
TGGCCGAACTCCGTTATCAAATTTTGTGTTGTTCTATTGGCATTCTAGTTGCGTGGAAATAGTTACATTTCCTAACAAATACATGTAATTTTTCTTCATTTGAAACTAGGATATAGTTTTTTTAATGAAAATTATTAAATGTTAGCAATGTGGATCGACCTATTTGATGAGTTCCAAACAAACTTAGTAAACATTCTTAATTCCTAAAGGTATACCCCTGTCACATTGACAAATCCAATAAAAGAACACATAATACTGTGAGCTTCGACTCCCGCGGTCCCACGAATTATTTTGTATTTTAAGACATTTCATCCGATTTGAAGAAGGTCTCAAATTCAAACTATAGTAATGCTTGGATTGGATGTGGCGGCATATCTATTTCTGAGATTCTGAATAGTATCATTTGCAATCTTTTTATTAAAATATTAGTCATAACATAAGTATAAGAAATAGAAAATTGTACTCGTTTTGATTATCGACGAAAAGAGGTCATTTGTTAAAAATGAGTCAAAGTTAGTTAAGAAAATGATAAATAATAAAAGGTATCTCAAGATCTTTCAACTTAAGAAGACAGATATCAGGGAAGAAAATGGAACAATGTTTTCAACAAGAAATAAGTTTATCTGATTTTTTATTTGATAGTTGAAAATGGGTTGAGACTGGAGAGGTGAATTACTCAAGCTTAAAGGAAGTGTATTCTTATCTAATATATATACACACACGCATATTTTGATCTAGTCACTATCTTTAGAACTTGGTTTTAGTGCATGATTTGAGTAAGTAATTGTTTTCATCTTCAACTCATTGATAGATTAGAGAGACCAAGATTTCTTCATTGATATTATAGAAGACAGAGGACAGGACTACTTGTACAAGTTAAGAACATCTCTAGGGTCTTTGAACACAGAGATCGATCGTCACTTAATACATTCTAAGGCAGGAAATTATTGAAATTACTTGAAAAATACTCAAAAAGTCGAGAACCAGTTTTTGTTGCTATAAAGAGTAGTGGCTCTCTCGAATATCATCAATTGCGCAACCTGCAGTTTCTTCTGATCTCACCATTTGTGCCAGTTAGTGGGCTGATGTTCCCCATCCTAACCATGGCGGCTGCAAAGTCTCTATTGAAAGTGGCACTGTTACTACTGTAAGTCCTCACAAGCGCATCTTGAGACCCTCCGTTAAAGAGCTCCTGGTCAGAATGAAGCAGCCCTCGTCTAGCCACAAGGTTACTGTAATAAGAGTTATCAAACCTCGTCGGAGTGCTGTCAAGTGGTGCTAGGTTGTTGTCTCCGCCGGATAATGGACAGGTGGCTCTTCTCGTGGTGGCGAAGTTGGGGTCAATGTTGGTTTCGTTGTATATGCGGGTCCGGAAAAGGGTGCATCTAGCTTGGCCTATGGTGTGACCACCAGAGAGAGCTGTCATGTCGGTGGCACTTAGACCTTTGGCGCTAAACATGGAGATTAGGGTGGCTAAGTTTGAAAATGGTGATGGAATTTGACTGTTAGCTGCACTCTGACTTGCTGTTCTTGCATCTCTTCTGCCCAGTGGAACTGTCCATGAGGGTCCTCCAAGCTACATTAAGGTTGATACAAATGCTGTTTTATTAATAATAATCACCATATTTAATTTAGAGATTAAGCTTTTATTTGAATTTCATGTGTCACAGTAAATTTTGTTTATGATCATATTATATGTAATTTAACCAAGCGTTAAACTGACTAATAAAGGCCATGCTGTATTTTCAATCCTACACGCTGAGTTGACATGAAAATGATAGTAAAAAACGTGGACAAATGCATGACGGCATTCTTGGTTGACTAGATAATATAAGAAGCTGGATCAGGAATAGGCTATGTTACGTGTAGGAGATGATCCACCAACACCAGTGTTTTCATCTCATAACATTACAACTAAATAAAGACTATGGCGGGTCAAAATCAAGCTATCATTATATGTAATACAGATACCGATAGCTTGATTTTGCCCATAGTCCTTATTTCGTTGTCATGGTATGAGATTGGTGGATCATCTCCTACACGTAACATTCATGACAGAGGGACAACTGACCAACTTTTCCATCTTCTTGTCTGTAACTACTAATGGATTTGTGTAGTAGGTAGGAAATGATAAACCAAGAATAGACTTTTTATTAACTAAATGTCGACTAGTGTATGAAAAGTTGTAATTGACTCAGCAATAGTTTGTTATGTTGCTTAAGGGGATTCAAATTCAATTAAAGAAGGTCGACCTAAACTTATTGGTTATTGCTTGTTCTGATGGTGTTAAATATTAGTCGTTTTAATTGTAAACTAGCAGAAATTTAGTAGACTTTGTATACCAAAACGACTCCATCACGGGCTGCAAGTGCTAGAATGTCAGCACAAGAAACGGTCGCATTGCAAGCAGCTTCTACACGAGTTTTGATGGTATCAATCACTTCGAAGCCTCTTGCAGAATTTGCGTTGGGAGCTGCATTCTTTTCTCCCGTGAAAGTTGATGTGTCATCCAGTAGAATAGACGCGTCGCAACCCTACAAATCCATATATAATTAATATATTGATTGATTCAGAGTTCGAAACATTTTCTGAGACCGTATATAAAAGGGTTAATATATATATATAAATCGGGGAAAAGAAACAGTGATCATACATTAACGAAGCAGTCATGGAAAAACAGGCGAAGGATGGAGGCACCAAGCCTTGCTTCTCTATTAACAGCCTGAGTCATTGCATTTCTCACTATTGTTAAGAGATTAGGACAAGAAGTTTGGTAGAAGGTTGGAGAAAGTTGAGCACTTCCCGAAAAGGCTAAGAGGGACAGAACAGATAGTGCAAGAACGAGCTTCATGGAGGCCATGAGATAGCTTAGAAGTTGAAACTAGCAAGAGTTTACTACTAAAAACTACTTGCTTTGTTGGTGGTGATGTTAGCTTAAGGGGGTTGGCTCTCCTTTATATAGAGAAGCAACCTGCATGCATGAACTAGAGAGAGACTGCAAGTTGCATAATTAATTATAGCCCAAAAAGATTGCGTGCACATATATCAATGATTAAGGGCCTAAGTATTGATTCCCTGAACAAATGTCAAACTGCAAAAAAGCTAGCATTTAGTAAATACACAAAGAAGAAAAGCTTAAGCCTATCAACTTTTATGAAATCAAAACAATAAACAAAACTTCATCATTAAATATGAGTTTATATCCGTCCAAAATAACCCTGCCCAACCATGTTCAATGCTCAAAACAACGTTATTTTGAATATCTAAACACATCGACTTAGACATTAGACAAGATCGGACTGTGTTATTTTAGATAGAGAGTCCGAATTCTTTAAATATTGGTTAGAAACTCAAAATTTTCACATTAATGCATATAGATTCTAACTAATGATGATTGCACAATATTTACCTAAAAGAGACTGCATAGCAGCAATAATATACAAATACTATCATTAATTTGTATTAATATTAACTTAAGATATAGATATGATGACTAGTTCCAGCATCATACTTCAAGTCAACTTACTAAATTCTAACCTAAAAGTAATGTGTTTGGTATTTACTTGGTTTTAGTTGGATATTACAATTTCACATATGAAATGACAAGCATACTGGCTACAACCAATCACTATCTAAAAGCTTTGTAATGCAACTTAAAAATTAAAACCCTTTTTTGGGCGAAATATGAACAATTCTTTTGTCAAGTAAACTAAATATAACACAAAGGAAGTCTAGTCTTTCATTATTTAACTAGTATACATACACTATATATAGATATACAGTAAAACCGAATATTATCTCAATGGCTTCATTATAAGCACGTAGAAATAGGGTTTCGGCTCATTGATAGAAGTTGTCACTTATTGGATCATGGTTCAAGCCTTACAAAATAACTGCTGATTTGATTTATTTTCTGCATAAATTTATAATCAATTTCAAAATGTATTAGAGAATGAAATAAATTGTACATTTTTGGTAAGTCGTCTTGAGAATTAGATTAGGCAAACATAAACACAACCTTTATCCACAGTCAGAAAAGAAAGAAAGAGGAAGCAAGTTGAGGAAAATTACAAGCTAGGGTGTGGATGTGAGGATAGAGTTTCAAACTTTTCAGCAGGAACGCGTTTTCACACGTTTGTTTACTCAAAATCTTCCCAAGGGATAAATTACTTAGAGGCCACGAGAAGATCCTTCCCAAGATGATTAAAGAAAAAGTAAAGGTTATACATAAGTGGTAATCAGGGGACAGTTTGACTTGATATCCAAAATCCATGCAGGAGAACAAAATAAGATTCTCCATCTAGTCATCTCTTACCAAAATTTACACTGTACTTTGATTGTCTAGCTGGTATGCATAATCTCCCGTGCCTCACACAGATCCTGTCTTTTTTCCTTTAAGTGGTTGAGATGGGACCTCCCTCGAAAGCGAAAGTGAAAGCAATTCACAAAATAATTATATAACAAAATGCCTACCGCTGCCTTTCAAAACGCCATTTACTCTACGAATTTGTCCTCCATCTCTCTTCTTTTTGTGTTTGTTAGTAGTCGTCGTGTTTATATAAAAGATTATTTATTAATGCAAAATGTCACTACCTGACCGTTCTATTTGTTTTCTCCAAGTTGAGTTCCTTCTTCATTTTGGAACTAAACAACTAAAAGGGAGTGCTCTCAAATGGAAGTGTTATTGAGTAATAGGAGTTTATTTTCTTATACTTTAGAATATTATATTACAATTTCCTAGAATCATATGTTAATGTTATAACTTCAGAATAGCTATATCATTACTATATATTTGTTACATTCCTCTTATACAGAAATCATATGTAGCTGCCTCTAGTTCTAACCTGTAAGCGAATTTAACAATATATGACTAATCAATATTCAAGTGTTGAATTGTTTCTAGCCTATTACTTGAATTTCAAGCACCTATGACTTGAGGAATTGTAGATTATCACGAATTTCAAGCACCTATGACTTGAGGAATTGTAGATTATCACTCACCATTGTATATTAGGAATAACAATTTTAAGCAATGACTTGAGATAAATTGATGATAGGCAATAAACCGACGTTTCTATTTCTTAAATAATACTTAGCAATTATATTAAACCTATACAAAGATATAATTTGAACAAATTCTAAGAATTTTAATTAAGTAATTGATTAAGTTTACTTTTATTATTTTGAATTGACGAATGATGATGAAAGATATTTCTCTTTAAATTTCATTAAAAATGATGATGATTGATGAGAGGTAATAGTCCTTAAGTTTGGACTTGTTTTGAACTTTAATCCTGAATTGGTTCCACCAAATATATACATTGGTCAAAGAAAATGCAATTCTAAACTTCATTGCACCAAATTTATAGCCGTATGTATATATTAAAAAGTGTATTTTTAATATTGTCAACATTTCTATTAAAATACGAGTAAGATTCGAACATTTTAGAATATTAAAAAAATTACATTTCCAAATTGTTCAAATCTAATCTTAAATCAATAAAACTCTTAATGTAGTTGATAAAACAAACACAAGCAAGAGATACTTTTAATTCGAATAAAACGACAAGAGCCTGTCAAAGTTTAAAACAACAATAGGAGTCTGTTATGCGATAGGATCTATTTAAGAAATAAGAGCCTGTTAAGTGATAGAAGCTTGTTAAATGACATGAGCTTGCTAAAGGATAAATTTAGTTAAGATAATTTAAAATAGAAGATGCTTGTTAAAATGAAAGGAACCTTTAGCAAGTTGAAAGCATAAGGAACTTACTATAACAGTGAAGGAACCTCTTGCTGAAATGAACACACACACAATATAACATGAAAATATGAAAGTTAAGAGAAGAGAGAGAAGAACGCAATCAATTTATACTGAATCAGCTTATAACCCAAGTTTACGTCTAGTCTTCAAGTATTCAAGTTGAGTGTTTCATTATGAAAATCTAAGTAGTAATTTGCCGAGTCTCTTCAAGCTCACGAGTACATATTTTTCAAGGTTCTCTAACCTTCTATACTAGTAATATTTATGAAGCCTCTACAAGCTCATGAGTACATATTTTTCAAGATTCTTCAACCTTCCATACTAGTAATATTTTGCTAGCCTCTACAATTTCTCAACAAATGAAGAAGTAATTTGCTATATATGAACTTTAATGATCTCTCATAAAAAGAATTGTCACTTTCTAAAGAATAAGAGATTTTGATCAAGATATGAATTTTGGGAATATTGATGCTTCTGAAGTATTTCAAAGATTCTAGCTTCTGTCCCCCTGTTTGCAAAAATGCACTGGCTCTTCTGTAAATAGGCATTTTCTTCAACTAGTCATTACTTCATTATTATTTTGAGTTGACCTTGAATTTTAATATTATCTCTGCTAGAATCTTGCACTAATCAATTATTAAGAGAAAATTGGAGCTGATTGACGAAATATATGATTAGCAAGATACTTATGGATTTTCTAAAATAAATAAGATAAGTTCGTAAAGAAAGTTCTTACAAGAAAGGAAGCATTTATCCTATGATTTTATTTCCTCATAAGAATTATATTGTTACCTTTAAAATGAAATAGATCAAATTTGAATTTTGAAATATTATATGGTCATCATCAAAACCATTGACAAGCCTAACAATAGTTATATTTTTTACAGTTAAGTGCTACATAAGTATTAACATGACACTCATTTTAATTGTCTTGTAGTTGTAATATGGAAGCCATATTGCATTATAGGTTAATAAGGATAACTAGAGCCTATATATATTGTAACTATTATTATTTGTAGATTGATATTTATCCTACAAGGTAGATAATGTCCAGCTTTATCCTACAGTTTAGATAAACATTATCTAGATTTATCTTAAAGTTTTATAAACTTTTGTAAACTCTATATATGTGTCTTATGTTCTATGTGAATGAAGCGTATTTGCTTTTCTAAATATCTTTTGTAGTATCAAAGCTTTTTATCATCTAACAACTTAAGAAGCTATAATGTAACTATTGTGCCTTTTTCTTCTTTTTCTTCATCGACTACTTCTTATATTTTAGCTCTTCCAAACATTACATATCAACTGTCTATCAAATTAAATTCTACCAATTATTACATTTGGAAGGCATAACTTCTACCTCTTTTACATAGTTTTGATCTAAATATCTTTTGTAGGTCTACTCATTTTAATTTAACATAGATTATTATTGAACAACTTATCATTAATTTTTGGTTATCTCTAAATCCTAATTGACACTAATAAATTCCTTGAAATCATAATAAACTCAAATAAATATGAGTAAGCTCTAACTTAATATTAATCCTAGATAAATTTAGTTTAATATAAATAACCTTAATTTAACATTAATCCCAATTTAACTTAAATAATTCTAATTTCTAAATAATCTTAACTTTTTAAAATCTAAAATTCCCAAATATGACAAATGAACCATAATAGTTGCTTACCTAAATCCTAATCTCTAATATTTGTTCAAAAGAATTTGAAATTATTGGGAACCATTTTTTTCCCTCTTAAACTTTTCGTTCATTCCATTGTGTATGTATACATAGATCATTCCCTTTCTTGGTTCTAATATCTTATTCTTGACAAAGCCAAAGCAAAGACTCCAAATTTTTTGGGATAGGAATGTTCTTCTACCTAACCAACTCGAAGACAATTATCAAACTAGAATCTTGTTTATTTACCATTTCCAGTAAGAGAGACCAAGTCAATTTTGAGCTAGTCCCTTCTTTTCAAAATAGCTCTTAATTTATTAAATATTAGGGGGTGTTTGGTTTAACGGTTTGGGAACGAAGGAATGGAATAATTGTAAAAAAATAATGTTTGCTTTGAGGTTTTCAATTCTAAGGGAATGGATTTATCCCATTAAATTTGGAAATCTACTAAATCCACCAAAAGAGGTGGGTATAATACTAAAGTTCTATCTTATTTCTTTTTTCAGTATATCATGTATTGAATTCTTATTAGTGATTACTGACTTGATGAGACGATTTCATTCAATAATTACTAAAATGATAAGGAGGACAGATGGGTTTTAGTCATTCATATGACAGCAAATTCGGAAAAATTTTGTATAATTCAATAAAAGTACAAACAATATTGAAAAACATAACTCACATTTCTGCCAAATATGCTTCTAATTCTACGGAGATTGCAATCCATCTCTTAAGCTGATGGAACTTGATAATTTGAAAAGCATACATCATTTAACAATACAACATCGCATCTTAACGCTATGATAGTCTCAAAGAGTCTGTATAAGAACATATTAATAGAGACATCACTTGTGAAAAATTCCATAACAAATGTTATTACAAAAGACGAGCACAACCTCCATAACATGAGAAAATGAATTCTTAAATAATAGAAATACTACTCGATTATGAGAAAGCTTCAGATTATATTTTCATAAGAGATCAATTATATTTATTGACATAAAGAAAATATGACGCGGTGTATGATCGCACAAGAATTCGTCGAAGAAGCTTCAACTGTGCAGGTTAATTGATTATTCATTTAGGTATAGGTTTTGTTGAAATGGTTTAATCATCAGGTAAAATAGTTAAGACCTTAAAAATCATTCCGTTCAATCATAAAGAAATATGTGCTAGTCTACCCTTGAAGTTACTTTAGTTTAAAGCTCGAAGTTTTAGACATTATTCCATTCAGATACGCTTTTCCCATATGCGAATGACAATTAGAAGTGAACTACTGAATGAATTGAAGGTAGGAAATGGTTGGAGTTCATAATTAAGGCCTTGATGTTGATTTGTAGTAGATTTTTTCTAAGAAATATTTATGACCAAGAAGATTACAAGAAAAATCAAATCAGAGTAGATGCTGCGGTGGCCACTTGTGTTTTTTAGGTTCTGGTTTCCATCGTATCTTATTACCATGTGGGAAGGAATTCATAAGAGAGACACAAACTAGTATTTACAAGAAAATCAATACTTACTTTTATAAATTGCCAAACTGATAAAGATAGATATCCCAGTCGTCGTGACTAGTTGCTCAAAAACTGCACATCAAATTCTAAGCAGACATCGTGGTTTCCTATTTTCTTCCTAGAAAGTACTCAGTTTCAAAACTTAATTAATGTCGTGATGATATTTTCTAACCAAAGTCAATTCCCGCTTTGAATCAAAGTTTAACTTTAAATGGAAACCTTGATTTTGTTTTTGTTTTTCTTATCTTTGACTCGTGAAAATGTGATCTCTTACTAGTAGTCGCCTTTAGTTGCTAACTAAATTATGATTGCAGCTAAGATTGCATGTATGTGGAAGATAAGCTTAGCATGCATTTGCATGATACTACTTTTCCACGTCGTTAATTGGAATTCCGCAATCATTGCTCAAATCTTCAACAGAAATGGAATCTTATTTGCTGTAAAGTCTACCAACGCTTGTTGACTTGTCCTGATCAATAAGAGCTTAACAAATTACAGGAGAGCACAAAGTTTGATTAATTCAGTTGAACACATTTGTCAAGGAAACTCATCGGACGATATCGTTGTATAATTACTTGATTCGTTAGGCATCCTCTTGTTACTTTTACTTGGTCGTGTTCCCCTAAGAACTTGCCAACTTAAGAAAATGCTCACAACGTTTAGGGTATAAAGATGAGAATAGTTTGCTTATCCATGGAAGTCAAGATCACTAATCGAGGAAAGATGAGGTGGAGACTATATAGATACATAATGTAAGTTCAAATTTTGTGTTTAAATTTAATGGTGAAAATTGTAATGTTACAAGAGAGTATTGTTCCTTTATCCTGTTTACGATAATATCAGAAGTCCAAGTCCTAATTGGCTCAATCATATGTGATATTGACTTTCAAGGTTTTGTGTTCTTTCTCCGTGATATCAAATCAGAATTGAAGATATATTGGTTCCATCCCGAAATACTCATCAAATTTAGAAGAGACCGCTTTACATGAAAAAGTGGCATGAAATGAACATCTTAATTACAGAAGATTTGTAAGAATAACATTAAAATAGGATTGCGGTCATATTGCAAAGAGAAACCTTAACTACCAAAGGGTCAAAGTACCTTGAGCTGCTAATCAACAAATGATAATTAATTAGACCACGTACATATTAACTAATCGAAAGTTGGACTTCAATGGTGAAAAAAATAACAATAAGAACAAGTAAAATTTGTCGGCATTTGACTGGAATGGCTCCGAATTTCTCTTTTGCTCTCCCGACATTGTTCTATTTAACTCAGTTGAAACTTCAAACTCTCTTACAAGTCAAACCGAAAATCATAAGAGAAAGACATTCTAGAAAAGATTCACGGTGATTTTTTTCTCTTTAATTTATTATTATAATAAATTACTAAATACATAATTTAATGAGGGTAAAATTTGTCAATATTATTCAAATGAGGACAGTTGTCTACCGTGTTATTACATAGAAATATATCTTTCTACCCTTTCTTTAGCTGTTTATTGAAAGGAATAAGACAATGCTAGATTTTGTTTCTTGTACTAACTTTATATGTATAAATCTTATTCTTTTTGAGTTATTTAAGTTATAACAGCTTGAATATTTGACCAACTTAACGGATAATATCTTTCTTAGAATTTTTAATATAGGTAGAGTGTAGAGGTCATTAACAAGAATTGGGCTTAAGTTACTATCGCCGAAATGACTAGAACTAGTTATTTGGATAGTTGACCCTAATCACTTATAAACCCTTTAATATTTTCATGTTTAGTCAATATGAAATACTCTAACATTCCTCCTCAAGTGCAACTGGGACTGGACATCTAGTTGTCACTTGAAATGAACACAACGGTAACTAGACTGGGTTGCTAAAAATGGACATCCAGACAAACAACCGAGAAATTAATAATCCAAACTAAACCTGCTTTGAAACCATATTAGAATTTTTAATATGGGTAGAGTGTAGAGCCCATTAACAAGAATTGAGTTTGGGTCAACTATTGCTAAAATGACTAGAACTAGCTATTTGGATAGTTGACCTGTATCACTTATAAACCTTTTAATATTTTCATGTTTAGTCAATATGAGATACGCTAACAAGCTTGCTGTTAAACAAGAAGAATAAAAAATTAATTAAGAGACATATTAATTTAAATTGAATTTAAAGGCTCAATTCTTTTAATTATTCTTTTTAAAATGCAAAAAAAAAGAAGACTATATAGTATGTTAAGTCGCTTATCGATTTTCTTGGTCTATTCAACTAAAATGAAATATTTTGTACTTTTTTTAAGAAATTAAACAAAAATATTCTAAAAAAGTAATGGCCAAGCCATCATAGGATAGTTTGATACATCAGTGATTGAAGCCAGACATTGGAAAGCTAAAATAACAGGGATGATCCTATTACTAGAAGGAAACAAGTAATCAAAGATGAGTCTAAATAGCAAGAGCAGGTTGTGAGTTAATTAGTTCTCCTTTCTCCCGAGGTTATGGCATTTCCATCCATTTCCATTTATTTTGCAAGTTAAGGACCCTTTAGCAAATTGTTAAAAAGTGAAGAGAGTAACTAAAAATTCATCTACATAAACTAAGACAAAGGATGTGTGAGAGGAAGTGGTATTAATAAATAGGGAAGGATCAGATTTGGAGGATGTAAAGGGTAGGTTAAGAAGTTTTTTACACAACCAACGAAACCAAGCTTTAGGAGCTAATTTGAGACCATATAAGATTTTGTGAAGATGACAGACATGATGAGAATAGTGTGGTCTTAAAAACCTAGAGGTTGGGACATGAAGACTTGTTCATTAAATGACTATGAAGGAAGACGTTATTAACATCAAATTGGCAAATTGACCAATTTTTGGAAAAGCAAGGGTAAGGATTAGACAAATTGTAGTAGGTTTAACAACAGGATTAAAAGTGTAAATGTAGTAAAAACCTGAAGCTTGGTGACGATCTTTGGCCACTAGACGAGCTTTATAGCATTGAATAGTGCCATTAGGATTACGTTTGGTGCGAAATACCCATTTACAATCGACAATAATGACATTTGGTGACGAGGAACAAGAGTTCAATTATCATTGCAATGGAAAGAAATGAACTCATCAAGCATAGCCTGACACTAGTGAGAAAATTTATTGGCTTGGGTAAAGGATGACAGTTCAGGGGAAGATGTGGTAATCATGGAGTAGGTAATGTAGTCAGAAAATGAGCGAGGAGTATGTATTTGATCACAGGTCCATGTGACTGTATGATGGGAAGATAGGGATATATAAGGTGGGGGTGGGGAAGGTACAAAGGAGAGTGGTAAAGGAGATTGAGGGAATTGGATGAAAGGTAAGGGAAGGGAGAGAAATATGGAGTTGGAGCATTTAGACATTATTGGTGGAGATTGAGTATAAAGAAAGTCATGTTCAAGAAAATGAACATGGAAGAAAATATAAAGTTTAGATGTTTAAGGATCAAAGCGTCGATATCCTTTATACTGATAATAGTAGCTAAGGAAGACATATAGAGTGGATTTGAGTGTTAGTTTAACAGGGTGAGTGGAACTAAGAAAAGGAAAGCAAGTACATCCAAAAAATCGTAAATTAGAGAGATCTGGTGGGGTGGTGAATGGGAATTAATGAGGGGATTTGTTATGAGATTAAGAGTGGGTATGAGGTTGATGACATAGACAATAGTGAAAAAGGCTTCAAACCAGAAGATTTTGGGATGAGAGGCTTGAAGAAAAAAGGTGAGGCATGTTTTAGTGATATGACAAATTTTTTGTTGAATAAGACCATTTTATTGAGGAGTGTAGTTATAAGAAATGTAGAAAGTGATACCATTAGATGTAAGGTATTGGTCAAAGGTGACTTTGATGAGTTGATTGAAATAGAAGTTATCAACTGAAGTCTTCTAGCTTATGAAAGATTCCTACTATTGAAACATCTAATTCTTCTTTAAATAGCATCAGATAATAACTAAAAGTTCTTTTTTATGATTCTAGTGTGGTTATAATTGGAACCCTTTGGTATTTAAAAGGGAATTTCTTAATTTTCAGACTTATAATAGTTGTCAATTTAGGCTGTTGAGCCTATTACTTAAGATAAAGATAAAACTCTTCTCTATGTTGATTTTGAGGCTAGACATGTTACTAATTTGTTGCACATGTTCTTATATGACCTTCATTAACTACAGATAATAAGTTAAGATCATCAGCAAAAGAAAGATGATTTATCTTTATCTTTTTACACTTATAGTGGCAGCTAAATTTGCTTTTTTATTTGATGTTCTTGTCAATTAGCCTTAAGAGTTCCTCAACCAGATTGTGAGTAGGTAGAGGGATAAGGGGTCTCCTACCTTAGTCCTTTCCCTCCTTTGAATGATTAAGTGATTTCTCCAATAAAAATGCTAAAAAGAGGTGGATGTTATGCACATTTTGATCCATTTGATGAAGAGAGGAGGAAACCCCATTACTTCTAATGCCTCTAATAAAAAAGTTTAGTCATTGAGTCAAAAGCCTTATGGATGTTAATCTTTGTAGAACATTTATTGATAACTTTGCTTTTATAGTGGTCCTTGATCAGTTCCTTAAGTATTACTATATTATCCCTTATGCTTTTTTCTCGTATAAAGGCACTTTGACTTGCATTGATTATATCTTTAAGGGAAATTTATAGTTTACTTCCAACATCTTGGCAATTAACTTGTCGATCATTGCAATAAGAGATATTTCTAAAATCCTATAAGTTGATAAGGTTATTTTTCTTTGGGTTTAAGCATAATTAATGTTATTAATTTCCTTGAGCATTTTACAATAAAAAAATTAAGATAGATTTTGAAACCTAATTCTTTACCAAATTCCAATATTCTTGGAAAAATTAGACATTTAAGGCATCAAGCTCTGGTGTTTTTTTATGATTCAACCTAAATAGAGTTTCCTTTATATATTCCTTGTTGAATTGAGTAGTTAAGCTTCTAACTTGCTCCTCATTAATCAAATTTTTGATAAAAATACTTAGCTCTTACATAAAAGACCCTATTTGTATTATTTCTCCAATTGTATCTTTGAAATGATTTAAATACAACTTCCTTAAGATCTTTTCATAAAGTGAATATTGCTCCACTAGGTCCAAGTAAGATAGTAATTCTAGTTATATTTTTCCTAATTAGTATGGCATTATGGAAGTAATTACAATTTTTATCTCCTCTTTTTAACCAAAGAAATCTTGTTCTCTGTTTTAGAAGGAAGGATTAAAACTCTAGAGCCTGAGTGTAACCAAAGTACTCTTATTCTCTATTTTAGAAGGAAGGAGTGGAACTCTAGAGCTTGAGTGTAACTAAGTAGCTTAAGTGCAACTAAGTAAAACTTCCTTCTGTATTTGCTTGAGTTTTACAATTTTAGGATCTGCATATGTTTTTTCTTGAAATTGTTTTAGAGCTATAGTTTCTATAGTGCCACAAACTTTCCTTTTGTTCAAAATTTTAAGCTCCTCTTTAAAGGGGTTATTACTTAAGACAGAGGATTATGCAATCTAGACCTCTATCAAAGACTGGTATAAAGATATATGATTGTTAAAATGAGCTTTCCTAGCTGAGATTTGACTATTCACCTTATATTTATCAAGCTTCTTCCTAATTAGCCATTTTTCTTACTAATTTTTGCTTTAGGTTAAGAGGTTTCTATTAAACTTTAGGTTTGTTGTACTAATTTTGTAAATACATTTAATAGATCCATCTTTTAGTAGGCTTATGCCTATGTTTTCTCCTTCTACTTCATATGAATAGAGACTGATATTAAAATCTACTAGGATTATCCAAAGAATTCTTGAATTATTTAAAACCTCAATTTCTAATTGAATAAGTTAAGTATAATATTTTTCATTAATCACCTTCAACATACTAGGATTGAATGCAATAATGATTCTTCTATTTTTACGAGCTTAGTGATTTATCAATATGTCTCAAGATTTCCCAAAAAATCACAGACTGGTTTTAAGTTTGCTCTCTTTTACTTTTGATTTTAGAAGTCTTACCAACATAGGCTTATTTATGTTCAAAAAGTCGTTACCTACTTATTTTTTGTGGAAATTAATACCCTTTGCATTCTAAGTAATTATAGACATAATAATTATATTTTAAATCCATTTTGGACTCTGCCCTTAGTTTTCTGTGACACCCTAATATCCCCTAGGAAGATATATAGATGCATACAAAATAGACCTAGGCAATCCAACAATTCTCAAGGATAGGACAAACATACATCACAATTCATATAGTTATCCGTGTTAACAGACTTGCTCACATTTTTCAAAGTGGTTTATACAAGTCACAAATTACACATATCATATCCATACATTAAAAATCTCATCATAAGTTATGGTTATTACAGGCCATTTATATATTGAAAATTTTCATAAGTCTTACAAGCATTTAGTACTAAATTCCTTCTTAATATTTATGATTACAACACAATGAATAGATAGAAAAATATTCCTTACGCGTCCTATTTTGTCCATTTCGGTTATCCCAACCTTAACCCTATTTATCATGACCTTCATAAAGGTAGACTTGTCAATGGGTTGGAGAGCAGTTGTCCCAACCTTAACCTTATTTATCATAACCTTCATAGAGGTAGACTTATCAATAGGTCAGGTTAGGCTCGGACCACTCCTGGCTCGACCCGGTTCGACCACGGGCTAGAGTGGCCCGTAACCCGATTGGCTGGGATAGGTCAGTTCGTGACCCAGCCCATGGTCAAACCGACCATGAGCATCGAGCCAACCTGTCCCATTATTTTTTAAAAATAAAAACGTAAAAAATGATGTCGTTTTTGAAATAATGGTCTGGCCTGGCCCGTGGCTCGCTCGACCTTGACCTATGACCCGATCAGACCGACTATGGTCAGCCCATGGCTGGGCCCAATTTTGGGCTTGGCCAGGCTGGGCCACATTTGACATCCTTATATAGAGAAAAAATCACCATGGTAAGCATATAGTTTTATGGGGAATAATGATGCAAGATGGTGACTACTCACAGCAATCGCCTAACATCCACATGCGTATGATTCATGACATTTAAGTGATGGAAAATACATTATAAAATAAAATTCATGAAATATCTTAATACACATAACAATATTTGAAATGAAATTCAGAGATTATTTAGAAAATAATTTTGCATCAAAACAGAATAAATATCATAACATATATAAAATTGCCTGCTAATTTCTTCAGACATAGGTAACGAGAACATAACAGAAGACATCGTATTGTCTCGAAACAGAAGTAGCTGCAGACCCTTTTAGGAATGTTTGTTTACCCACAACTAAAACTTGGCACGTTAAAACTAATCATCAAAGTGTTATAATTACATTTTAGAATCACATTGTAGAATAACATACAAATTCATTCTCTTTTGCTTGCATTATAATTTGAAAACTTTTATCATGCCTAATCTTATTTAATATGCTTTATGATCATATTCCTTTTCAATAATACATAAATGAAATCATGAAGGTATATACAAACTACATGCATGATGAGTCTCATACTACCCCTATAAATGGGTTTGCTAAGTTTTCATTGACATTCAAAAAGGTTCGAATGAAGTTTGTTGGTATTCGGATGAGGGAAATTCACATTTGAGTTAAAATGGGGTGATGCACGGTTTTACTTGTTTCATGTGTAGCCATGCTTTTTATCTCAAAATGGCACAGAATGTATTATACACGACTGCGCCCTCACATTTACAGCCATG
Organism: Erythroxylum domingense; assembly: GCA_025594535.1. Taxonomy (NCBI): domain Eukaryota; kingdom Viridiplantae; phylum Streptophyta; class Magnoliopsida; order Malpighiales; family Erythroxylaceae; genus Erythroxylum; species Erythroxylum domingense. The sequence goes on from JANQBM010000007.1 coordinate 2,162,556, forward strand.
CATGTCCAATTTCTACCTTTTCTCATAACAGGTTTCTAGGTTCATTTTGTATAGCCATTTTGGCCTAAAAAATGGGATTTTTAGGCAAAATAGTCTTCTATAAAAATGTTCCTATGTGTATTAATTTTCTACTGAAATAAGTTTCATACAATTTGGTTAATTATTCTAGGAGTTATACTTAAAACACTACAGGATTTTCTAAAATTGGGACAATAACTAAAATTCAAAAATCTTAAAGGCAGAATCAAATTTTAGTTCCTTTATGAAAGTTTTAGTCCTATGTCTCTAGTTTAATCTGAAATTAAAAATATATAATTTGGAGGTCTACAGGCTAAGATATGGCCAAATTACAAAAGCCTATTTGGTGGAACCTATCCATTTAGCTAGGTACACATCCTAAATCAACTAAATTCGGTCTTTTCATGAAAGAGCAAAGCAAAATCACATCCAATTTAACTAAAACATCCCATCTTCCTATAGAATACTTATGTTGCCAATTATCCTCACGTTACACTCATAAATTCAAGCAAACATATCAAAAATTCTTATACCTTTTGAAGAAGTGATCAAAACCCTTTTTATTCACTCCACTTGCTTCCCTTTGCCTTTGTCTTTGGTCTTCTCCTCCTCTACATATAACACACCCATTTAAAACTCATCTTCAACAATTACATACACATAACAAAACCCTATATGAAGAGGAGGTGAGGAAGGGGTTATTTTTCATATCAATACATGAAATTAACTTACTTTAGACTTCAAATTCACCAATTTCTTATATTTCTTTCAAATCCCCTTTAGAGATCAAATTCAGTATAAATTTTGATGAGAGAGGAGCTCAAAATTTTGAATTTTAAGCGTTAGGTCCAACCTCATCTCATCCTCTTCATATTTATATGTAAATCTTATGTTGTGTAGAGTGACAAGTGGCTAATTCCCATTGGTTCCTACTTTTCAATTTTCATTAATTACAATTTAGCCACACTATTTTCTTATTCCAGGTAATTGCATTCCATCTTAATTCGTTTAGCATTTTAGCCCATGATTAATTTATATTTACGTATGCATAACAAAATTAACCCAAATTACTAAATTACCCCTAATAATTTCATTAAGATCAATTATGTCCCTTAGTAAGCACACTCTTTTTAATATTCGTTAACACCCATTCCATATAGTTTCATGGACATATCACATTCCTACTAAGGTATAGTTTGGGGAATCATGTTTCTCTCCCCATTAAAAGAATTTTGTCCTCAAATTCATATATGAAGAGAATAACTGGGGATATTGAGCTCTCATAGTCAATTCTAGTTCCCATGTTGCTTCCTCGAGTCTATGGTATTGCCAGAGTACTTTCACTAGAGGAATTTGTTTATTTATGAGCTGTCGAACTTCTCTGAACAAGATCAGCATAGGTTCTTCCTCATAAGAAAAATCTAGTTGTACTTGAATTTCTTGTATAAGAACCTTATGTGTATCATCAGACTGATATCTTCTCAACATAGAAACGTTAAACACATCGTGCAACTTGGTCAATTCTTCAGTAAGAGCTACCTCATAAGCTACTAGTCCAATTCTCTTAAGAATCTATAGGGACTAATGTGTGGGTTGAGCTTACCTTTCTTCCCAAACTGAAGTTTTATTTTCCATGATGATACTTTCACAAATACCTTATCCCTTACCTGATACTCAATGTAACACCCCACTCCCGCAAAACCCGAACCCAATATCGACAGTGATACCCGGATCCGTGTCCCGCGAGGGTGGCGTGTCACATCGCTAACAAAACTCAGTACACTTTTTTTTTTGAAACTCTTTCAAAACACTTTACACTAGTCACTCACTATGTGTCCACTTTTTCTTTTCAAAACACTTTGTCCAATTAATCAGAAATCAGAACATGTCATAATACACTGAGAAAAAATCACAACACTTTTATTAGCCACTTGGGCCCGTTTCCAATTTCACAAAATACAATTATTTCAATACAATTT
>JANQBM010000007.1:2165079-2183230 GCA_025594535.1 Erythroxylum domingense
TTCTAATTCCTCTGATTAACACACTTGGACCCGTTTCTCTGGTCCGACCCGTTCTCTGGAAACGGGATGTTACACTCAATATCTTTCCTTTTTAAACCGGCATAGGATTTCTTCCTATCACTAGCGGCTTTTATTCTCTATTGAATAATTTGAGCCTTCTCTTTAGTATCTTTTACAGTATCAGGATTGATCGTCTTGTTTTCACTTAATTCAGTCTAATAAACTAAAGTTCTTCACTTCTTCCCATATAGTGCTTTATAAGGCATCATGCAAATACTAGTCTGATAACTATTGTTATAAGCAAACTTTATCAGAGAAAGATATTTATCCCAAATTCTAGGGAATTCTAACACACAAGCCGGAATCATATCTTCTAATACCTAAATAACCCGTTTAGATTGTCCATCTGTCTGGGGGTAGAAAGTGGTGCTAAAATTGAATCAGGTACCTAGAGTCGTTTACAGTCTTTTTCATAATCTCGAAATAAATTAAGGATCATGATCATAAATAATAGCAATGGTATCCCATGCAATCTCACTATCTCATTCACATATATATATGGTAACCTATCCATTGGATAGTCAAGACAAATGGGTATAAAATGAACAGACTTGGTGAAATTATCCATAATGACCCATACAATATCATGCTTCTTTTGAGTGAGAGGAAGCCCAGTCACAAAATTTATGGTAATGTTATCCCACTTCCATTAAGGAATCGAAATAGGATTCAATAAACTAGATGGAACCTAGTGCTTAACTTTAACCTGCTGACATATCAAACATTTGGCTACATAATCTACATGATCTCTAGTCTCAAATTAGGCCTAGCTTTTAATTAAGCTATTAAAGCCCCATCAAATGCAATTCTCCACTCACCCTGCTGCACTACCAATGCCAAAATGATCTTCCAACCTAAGGCATCAACCACCACATTAGCCTTACTAGGATGATAGTCCAAAATACAATCATAATATTTAAATAGTTCTAACCAATGTCATTGTCTCAAATTAAGTTCTTTTTAAGTAAGAAAGTATTTCAAACTTTTATGATCAGTAAAAATCTTGCACTTTTCACCATACAAGTAATGTCACCAAATTTTCAAAGCAAACACTACTGCTGCAAGCTCATGATCATGATTAAGATAGTTCTATTCATATAGCCTAATGTTCCTAAAATTTCTTGCTCCCATTAGACCATTTGTATATATATGCATTAGGATCCTAATTAATGGATCTCTTAGTTCGATCAGTTGCCTAGAGGCATATGCAACCACCTACCATCTTGCATCAGGACACAACCCAAATTATTTTTAGATGTATCACTAAATATAATATATTCCTTACCAGAAGTGGGTTGAGCCAATACAAGATCTTCAGTAAGCATTCATTTTAGCTGATCAAAGCTAGCCTGACATCTAGTAAACCATTCAAATTTCACTCCTTTTTATAGCAATTTAGTCAAAGGAGATGTTATCATCGAAAACCCCTTTACAAATCCAGTGATAAAAACTGGCCAAACGCAGAAAATTTCTTACTTTAGTCACATTCCGTGATAGCTTCTAGTTAGTAATATCTTCAATCTTACTCGAATCAACTCTAATTCCTTGAGAAGGGACATCACATCCCAAAAAAGATACTTCTTTAAGCTAAAAACCACGCTTGCTTAGCTTGGAATACAATTGTTTTTCTCGTAGAATCCGTAACTCAATTCATAGATGTTGAGTATGGCCTTTTTCATTCTTGGAATAGACTAGGATATCATCAATGAGTAACATAACAAACTGGTCCAAATAGAGCCTAAATACCATATTCATCAAATCCATGAATGTAGCTGGCACATTAGTTAGCCCAAACGGCATCACCAGGAATTCATAATGTCCATACCTAGTCTTGAAAGTAATCTTCGGAACATCCACATCCTTTACCCAAAGCTGATAATACCCTGATCGTAGATCTATCTTTGAAAATACCCCTACACCTTTTAACTGATATCCTTACGACCAATACTTATTCTTCACTGTAACCTTGTTCAATTACCTATAATCAATGCACATTCAAAGACTGCCATCTTTCTTCTTAACAAACATAACTGGTGCTCCTTAGGGTAAGACATTGCGCCAAATAAATCCCTTATCTAGTAGCTCTTACAACTGAACTTTTAACTCCTTTAATTCAGTAGAAGCCATCTTGTATGGTGCTCTGGATATAGGAGTAGTGATAGGTATAATCTCAATAGATAGCTCCATTTCCCTTTTTAGGATGAAGCCCAAGTAGTTCTTCAGGAAAAACATCCAAAAATTCCTTCACCACCAGAATCTCTTGTAGTTTTACACTTTCCCTCTTATAATCAAGTACAAAAGCCAAATAAGCTTCACACCCCTTCCTAAGAAATATTCAAGCTTATATAGCAAATATACACTATTTATAGGACTAGTCCAGATGCCATACAAACACTATTTTAATTTTATTATGCTTTTTAAGCACAATAGTCTTACCTCTACAATCAACAACTACCCGATGCTTAGACAACCAATCCATACCCAAAATCAAATTGAATTCATAAAAAGGCAATTCAATTAGACCCACTAAAAACTCACTACCTTGGATCAAAACAGGACAGTTTCTATAAACCCTATTATCCAACACACTACTACCTAAAGGACTGGTTACATGAATATCATAATCTAACCAATCTACAAGCATCTTTTTATCAGGAAATTCTCCAACACAAATGTAAGAATGGGTAGATCCAGGGTCAATCAAAGCATTCATTTTAGAGTCAGAGAGAGAAACAGTACTATCAATGACCGTAGGTACGTCATGGTCCTCACGAGCCTCTATAGTATAGGCCCAAATTTTAGTAGAAGGTAGAGTAGATTGGTCAATAATTTCTGAAGCAGTACTCAGATAAGGCATAAATTGGCCAGATCCTCCAAGACGCCTACCATGCCTTTTTATTTCCTGTAGGTGCATTAGAAGCTTCTTTAGTAACTTGTGACATATAAGACTGATTCACAAGACACTTTGCTATAAAATGATCAGTTCTGCTACATCGAAAACATGCACCCATTGTCCTCCTACAAAGACCCCAATGGTATTTGGAGTAATAAGGACACTTTGGTGAAGAACCTCGACCCATAGAGGAACCCCTACCATAATCAGTCGATGGGGGAAAGCCTTGTCACCTTCTTTTGGATGCAGATCTTTGGGTGGATTCTTGTGCAATGGAAGCATCTTTATGGCTTACCTTACCTGAAGATTGACCTTCTCTACCAAAACCCCTTCGCTGAGCTTTCTTTCTCTTAGCTATCATTTGCTTCTCTATTTTGATAGCATCTTGAACTAGTTAATGATAATTCACTTGCTACAAAATAGTGAATGCAGCAATATGCTCTTTAATTGAGTCATTCAAACTGCCTTCAATCTGGCGACATTAGAAATCCTCAGTAATCACAAGTTCGGTTGCATATTTACTGAGTCGATTGAATTCTCTTTCATACTCAGAAACAGACATATTTCTTTGCTTCAGACTCAATAAATGTTTCCAGCTACCATTTTTATAGGTTGTTGTAACATATTTCTCTTTAAAATCCTCAGAAAAGAAATCCCAGGCCAAAGGTTCAAGTAGCTAGGGATATCTTATAACAAATTTTCACCATTCATAGGTCACTGCTTGAAGAAAGGAGACAACACAATGCACCATATGTTCATATAGGCATCTAATTTCATCTAGCACTCATTTCACATTTTCTAATCAGAACTCAACTTTTTTAGATTCATCCAAAGATGTACCAGTGAATTATTCAACTCCATGCTTTCGTAACAGATCAATGGGAGCCTTCGGCGTAGTCATTTGATGTAGTAGTGTCATTATGTCTTGTGACAATTTTAATAAAAACTTCCCCTTGATCTGGAGGTGGAGGAGGAGATGGTGCTTCATATTCATTTCTATTTACCCCAAAAGGGTCCAGATACAGCTAAATGAGATGGCGCAAGATTATTACTTTCAGTAATCTCATCAACAACCTCATTAGATCTTTCCATACTTTAATTTAGAACCAAAACATGGGACAAACCATATTAGGCCAAACACAAACTCTTATATGTATATACAGGTAATATTTAGGCTCTGGTTAGGCCAGAATTGCCTAACTATGCTCAGATACCGCCAACTTATGACACCTTAATAACCTATATGAGGATATTAAAAGGATATACAAATTCACACAAAACAGACCTAGACAATCCAATAATTCCTAAAGATAAGACAAAAATACATCATAATTCATATAGTTACCCGTGTTAACAGACTTGCTCACATATTTCAAAATGGTTTATATAAGTCACAAATTATATATATATATCATATTTATACATTGAAAATCTCATTATAAGTTATGGTTATTACAAGCCATTTATATATTGAAATCTCATAAGTCTTACAAGCATTTACTACTAAATTACTTTTTAATATTTATGATTACAACACAATGTTTAGATATAAAAATATTCCAAAATGTTACACGTGCTTTGGCCATTGCGGTTGTCACAACTTTAACCTTATTTATCATGACCTATATGGAGAAAAAACCATCATGCTAAGCTTATAATTTAGTGGGGAATAATGATGCAAGATGGCGACTACTCACAGCAATCGCCTAACATCCACATGCATATGATTCATGACATTTAAGTGATGGAAAATGCATTATAAAATTAAAGTAATGAAATATCTTAATACACATAACAATATTTGAAGTGAAATTCAAAGATCATTCAGAATATAATTTTACATCAAAACAAAAGAAATATCAAAACATAAATAGAATTGCCTGTTAATTTCTTCAAACGTGGGTAACAGGAATAAAACAGAAGATACCTATGATTGGTATCTACAGAAGAGACGTATGTCTCTAAAACAGAAGAGACATAAGTCTCTAAAATAGAAGAGACAGTAGTGTCTTAAAATAGAAGTAGCTACAGATCCTTCTAAACATGCCTATTTACCCACAACTAAGACTTTGCAAATTAAAACTAATAATCAAAGCATTTTAATTACATTTCAAAATCACATTGTTGAGTAACAAATTTATAACATACAAACTCGTTCCCTTTTGCTTGCATTATAATTTGAAAACGTTTCTCATGCCCAATCTTATTAATATGATTTATGGTTATAATCCTTTTCAATAATACATAAATGAAATCATTAAGGTATATACAAATTACATGCATGATGAGTCTCATACTACCCTTATAAATGGGTTTGCTAAGTTTTCATTGACATCCGAAAAGGTTCGAACGAAGTTCGGTAGCATTAGGGTAAGGAAAATTCATGTTTAGGTTAAAATAAGGTGATGCATGACTATACCCCTTTCATGTGCAGTCGTGCACCTTCTCTCAAAATGGTGTTTTTTGGGTAAAATGTATTATGCATGGTTACACCCTCACACTCACAACCATGTATGGCCAATTTCTAGTTTTTCTTGAAATAGGTTTCCAGGCCTGTTTTATATGACCATTTTGATCTAGAAAATTGGGTTTTTAGGAAAAATGGTCTTTTAGAAAAATGTTCCTCTAATGACATAAATTTCTTGCAATTTGGTTAATTATTCCAGGAGTTATACTCAAAACACTACAGGATGTTCTAAAACAGGGACAAAAGTCTAAACTCAACTTCAAGCCAGAATTTAAAAATCTTAAAGGTAGAATCAAATTTTGGTTCCTTTATGAAATTTTATTCCTATGTTTCTAGTTTAATCTCCAATTAGAATTATCCAATTTGGAGGTCTATAGGCTAAGATATGGCCAAATTACAGAAGTCTATTTAGTGGAACCTATCCATTCAGCTAGGTACACATCCTAAATCAACTAACTTCATTCTTATCATGCAAGAGCAAAGAAAAAACACGTCTAATTTAACCAAAAACATCCCATTTTCCTATGTAATACTTCTTTTACCAATTTCCCTCACATTACACTCATAAAGTCAAGCAAACATATAAAAAATTCTTATACCTGTTGAAGGAGTGATCAAAACCCTTTTTCTTCACTCCACTTGCTTCCCTTTTCCTTTTTCTTTGTTTTTCTCCTCCTCTACACATATCACACCCATTCAAAACTCATATTCAACAATTAATACACATAACAAAACCCTAGATGTAAAGGAGGTGAGGAAGGAGTTAATTTTCATATCAATATATGAAATTAACTTACCTTAGACTTCAAATTCACCAATTTCTTGTATTTCTTTCAAAATCCCCTTTAGAGATCAAGTTAAGTATGAATTTTGATGTAGAGAGGAGCTCACAATTCTAAATTTTGAGTGTTGGGGCTGGCCTCATCTCATCCTCTTCATATTTATATGTAAATTTTATAGTATGTAGAGTGACAAGTGGCTAATTCCTATTGGTTCCTACTTTTCAATTTTCATTAATTATAATTTAGCCATGCTATTTTCTTATTCCATGTAATTGCATGCCATATTAATTCATTTAGCATTTTATCCCATGATTAATTTATATTTATATATGCATAACACAATTAACACAAATTACTGAATTATCCCCAATAATTCTGTTAATACTGATTATGTCTCGTACAAAGCACTCACTTTCATATTCATTTAAACCAATTACATATACTTTCATAGACATGACACATTCCTACAAGGGTACAGTTTTCCTATTAGGATACAGTTTGGGACCTCACACTTTTCTTATTGATCTCTACTATCTAATGTAAATTCTTCATTGATATTTTGATTTTCTAGAAAGACGTTGGCATCTGGATATTATGGCTCCTCTGAGGCACTATCCTCATCTTTAGGAATATCAATATTTGGCCAGCTCAGCCTAGCCCATAGTCAACAGATTTGGCCCTGGCAAATAGACCCACGGGTTGGGAGATATTGGCCCGTGAATGGACGGACTGGGCCCGACCATGGCCCTTGGAGCACGGACCACGGGCCAGGGGAGATGGGGGTGGATGGGCTGAATCGCCAACTGATTTGACCGGCCCTACCCATGGCCCATGGCCCGTCCACCCTCAAAAAGATGTCGTTATTATTATTATAAAACGACGTCGTTTTCTAAGGGCCAGAGTAATTTGTTCTAAAGAAAAAACGGCGTCATTTTCTATTGCAAGAGAACAGTGTCGTTTTCTCTCTGACGAAACAAAAATGCCCACTCTCCTCTCGGTCCCTCCCACCCTTCGTCCCCTCCCCTCCCTTCCTACCTTCCCTCTCCACTCTAGTCTCCGACTCTCTGCCTTCTACTTTCAGCATCTCCCTCCGCCTCCAAGCGTCCCTCATCACTCTCAGACTTAGTTGTCCCTCATCTCTCCATCCCACCTGCCACTCATCTCATCGTGACCCAGACGCTATTTGCCTCCCTCTCCCTCTGTGACCCAGTCGCTATCCTCCATCGCAAGTGATGTCACACCATCGCATTTCCTATGTTTTTCAGTGAAGGTAGGTGATTGTTGAATGAATTGGTGTGGTGATTGTTTTTCCGTGACCCATTCGTTGTGAATGAATTAGTGATTGTTGATTGAATGGATTAAGAATTGACTAAATGGAATACCGAATACATTTGGTGGTTTGTTGAATGAATTGAGGATTGTTGTTTACTTGTTTCTGGATTATTTATGCGTCAATTGCTGCTGATTGTTGTGGTAATTTTCTGTTTTTGTAAACTTCCTGTATGTCTATTGACAAACTCAAACTTGAGATTGTGAATGAATTGCACATTTGATGTGAGAAATGAAATCACAATGCCATTATGTTCTAAAGAGTGGATGTAGTTAATAATTAAGTTATTGATGATTGATGAAGGAGACAATCAATATAGGCAAGAAACTGATAATAATGAAGAAATTACAAATGAAGCTATTGAAGAAGAAAATCCCTAACATAAAGATAATGAAAGTTTCAAATTTTAATATATTTATTAGAGAAAGACATCATCCAGTGGAAATAGGTTTAATAGATTGTATGGAAGTTTTCTTGACAATGATGATTATCCTAGTGGTAATTGGTAAAGGCATGAAGCTTTAGGTATGGAGTTTAAAAGTACAAAAGAATTCAAAGATGTCATTGTTGACTATACAATGAATTCAATATGCAGTAGAAAAGAAAGGCAATCTAAAAAAGGCTCACACTTCACAAACCATCATTCCTTGGAATAACTAATTGTTAATAGATCTTTTTAAATTCCTTTCTAAAGTATAACATACACAATCATTCACAATGACATTTATATAATTGAACGAATACCTTAGGCAATGAACTAGCCAGCTTAAGCTTATGGCCAATAGAGTAAATGGAGTAATCAACAACAATCTTTTATGCGAGAGTTAATAGCTTAGACTTGGTAAAAGAGTCATAAATAGTAATGCTTATGCAGATAATGAAAGAAATATCACCTTTACAGGCCATAGGCAACATCAAAATGATTAGAAAAATAGAGACAAACATGATCTCATTAAATACAAGCTAAATGAGGTCACAAAATAGAACTAATTGATCAAATGAAGTCATCACAGCCTTGAATTAGTTCATGTACCTAAAAGTAGCATCTTATCATAAATTCACATGTAGAAAACACCATTAAGATGGGGAAGCATACCTTATTCTCTGCTGCCAACTTCAGCTTCTTCCAGAATGGATCTATTGAAAAACACATGTACAAAAACAAAGTAAGAATTTGATTTTAAAGAGATAAAGATAGCTAACAGGAATAGATATTAGTAACCCAGTTCCAGAGGGTCTCATCAAGTTTTAGATTTTTTATATAACAAAAACAATATGACCAATAAGTGAAAGTTTTAAAATATTATTCATAGGAAAAACTACATATGATTGAAACTCTAGAATCTCCTGTATCATACACACTTGAAGAAGTCCGACATAGCAACATGGCAACTTGGGATTGAGGTATGAAATTTACCGATGAGAACATACTTGTTGAGCAAATTAAATGATTAACTTCTCTATAACAATTAAATATGCAGTACAAATAAAAAATTTGATATAGTGATCTTCTGTTGCCAAAACCATAAATCATAAGAGAGCCAACTAAAGTAGGTGAATTATCTCTAGTTATGAAATAAGGAAAGAAACAAAAGTTCAAAAAGAAATTAAAAATGAACTGTAAGAACAGAAACCATACACAGTTGACTGTAGGTTAGTACCGATAATTAACCTGCACATTTCTTTTATCCCTTTATTAATTAATCAATTATTTCTTTTCTATAATACTACTCCCACTGTCCCACATGACGTGATTTCTGGATAAACAAAGAAGGTGATGGAAGAGGTCACTATCATCCCATCAAAGTGCCTTTAGAACAAGATCAATAACAGTATTATTGATATAGTCCCCTTTGTATTTTTTTGTTCTATTTGTATTGACTACTTCAGATTTTTTTATTGCCTTACTTTCAAACTAAGAAATTATGAATCAATGATTGTTTTACTTTTATTTTGATATAATGTTAGCTTTTTATAAGATTTGGTACTTAATGTAGCTTATATTTTATTTTAAATCTAGTGGTTTCATGGTTGATTTGTCAAATTAGATGGATGAACATATTATTCCTTTAGTTGAGAGTTCTAATCCAGTATCGAAGGTAGAAGTAGAAACTTCTATTCTAACATCGAGTGATGATAGAAGTTCAATTAGAAGTGAAGTTAGTCAACTTAAAAGTGATGTTTGGAATCACTTTAAGAAGACTACATCGATCAAAGGAATTGAAAAAGCATAATGCAATTATTGTCATAAGTTGTACTCAAATGGTTCGAAAGGTGGAACGTCTCATTTAAAGATACATACCGAATCATAGTCTATAAGGAAGATGGTTTTAGGAGGTCAATCATTTTTGACCCCTAACCTTGTGAAGGGAAAGAATGAAATAACCGTAACAACTTTTGACAATAAGAGATCAAGAATTTTGATGGCTAATATGATTGTTAGAGATGAACCTGCATTGGCTATGGTTGAAAGCGAGAGATTTAGGATATTTCTCAATTCACTACAATCAAATTTTAAGGTTCCAAGTTGGAATACATTGAGAAATGATATTTTGAAAATTTATGAGGAGAAGAAGAGAGAAATATTAAGAGTATTGTCGAGTGTTAAAGGATGAATTGCCATAACAACGAACATATGGACAACCGATAACCAACAGAAGGGTTACATGGCAGTGACGGTACATTATATTGATAATGATTGGAAGCTATGCAATAGACTTTTGAGGTAATTTATATTCTTTAATAGTATTATCATTTACTTAATTTCATTTTTTTATGAATTTATGATTTATATTGTTATGCTTTTTTATGATAGGTTTATTTATATGTCGACATCGTATACAAGTGAAAAATTGGCAAACATGTTGAAAGATTGTTTTATAGGTGTGAACATCAACAACAAAGTTTCTTGTATCACAGTCGATAATTGTATCACAAATGACGCTATGATTGAGAAGTTGACGAGTAAGATGCGAGTTAGGAGTTTATTGGCTAAAGGTGAGTTATTTCATATGCGTTAGTTTACACATAATCTTTGTGAAGGTTAGGTTGGAGACAATAAAGGAAGCAATTGAGTGTATTCAAAGTAGTGTTTTATATTGGAGTGCAACTCCTAAAAGAGTTGAAACTTGTGAAAATGTTGCACAGATTTTATGCATTCCCTGCACAAAGAAGTTGGTTTTGGATTGTTCTACGAGATGGAACTCAACCTTTAAGATGTTGGAGTCGGTAATCCCATATGCTCAGTTATTTACAAGATTAGTCGAAAGGGATCCTTAGTATACCTCTGTACCATTAGAGGACCCGTGGGACTTGGCTAAAGATCTTTGTATGAAGTTGGAATTATTTAATAGGTGGACTAAATTGTTTTCAGGAACAAAATATCCAACTTCACACTGTGTCTTTAGCATTATGACCAACATAAAGAATGTTTTGGGATTGTGGATGTTTGACTCCAATGAAGTGACTCGGGCAATGGGGAAGCGGATGATGGAGAACTTTAATTCTTATTAGTCTAAGGTTGGAGATATTGTTGCAGTATTATATATGTTGGACTAGAGATACAAGATGGATGGTGTTGAATATATTTATAATGTATTATACAGTGGTGAAGCTCAAGAGCGTGTACATACCCTAAAATAATTATGGTATCAGTTGTTTCATGATTATGAAGCCAAAATTCAACAAACTCATGATTGGGATGCAGGCAGTTTAAGTTCAAATCATACTTCAGTTTCAAGTTCGACCTTTTCTATCCCATTACTGACAGATTCTCTTTCAAAAAATTTAAGTTCAAATCATACTTCAGTTTCAAGTTCGAAATTTTCTATCCCATTACTGACAGATTCTCTTTCAAATTTTTTGAAAGAGAAAAGGGCTAAGATATCTTATGGTACGGTGAAGTTCAATAGATATATTTCTGATGAGTGTGTTCTTGAAACTGAAGGTGAGTTATTCGATATATTGTTATAGTGGAAGATGTTTGGACATAATTATCTTATCATTCAAGCCATTGCACGGGACTTGTTAGCTATTCCATCATCGGTTATTGCTTCAGAGTCTACATTTAGTACTAGTGGTCGGGTCATTATTTCTCATCGTGGTCGACTTTATTATCGCACTGTGAAAGTTCTTATGTGTACTAAAAGTTGGTTAAAAATGAACATATTGATGATAAGTTCTTTTCTTTTTATTATATTTATTTTATTTACCTTTATATTATCTTACTTAATATTGTGTTTTTTTTTCTTACAGTCACAGGTATTAATGCAGAGGGGATTGGTGAAATTAATCAACCAATGGAAGGTTATTTTGATCAAATATATAAAGATGGAGATGGAGGTAATTTTAATTTTCTTTTTATATAATATTACATTATTAAATATTTTTTTATTTTAAGTATTATATTACTAAATATAATGTTTGTTCATACAGATAATTGGAGCCAAACTGTTGACGATCTTACCAACAAGTACACTTAATCAATTAGAATCAGTCTCCAGTCCACTCTCCAATGTAGCTATTGATTTTGTATTGTATCTTTTTTGGTAAAATGATTTATTAATTTTATGAAACATAAATTTGGTTTTATCAATTATCTCTAAAAATAATTAATAAATAATTTAAGTAAATTAAAAAATTGTAATTAATGTAATTCATAATTTAAACTATAACTAATTAACTATTAACTTATTAACTTTTGATATAAATTTGTAATTAATTGAATAAAATGTCCTAATTAATCATACCATTACATACATCTCTATAACTTTATTATATCATAATTAATTAATTATATGTTGTTATAATTTAAAGTTGTCACATAATACATAAATTAAAATGAAAAAAGGTAAAATGATTTTATTAATTTTATGAAACATGAATATATCATATATGATATGCTTATAACACTCTACGGACAAGAAGGATTTAAAGTTATACTTATATCTTATATCAATGTTTCCATTAAGAATCTAAGAAATTACTCTTAACAAACTTTTGCTTAGAGTGACTTAGCTAGGTATAAATGAATCTTCTAATTTTAGAATTTAAATAGGAGAAAAATTATGAATCTAATTTATTATTTATATAAATGTAGATTAATTAGAATATAATGATTTTAAAAACAAAGTAAAAATTTTTTTTTGATTTAATGAAATAAATAATTTATAAAATCAAATCAAAAGAGTTTATAAAATGCATTCTAGTTTTAATAAAGTAATAGCTATTTTCAATATAATATGCTGTACTTATTTATTTTTATAAATGAATTACTTATATATTATTTTGGAATTGATACATTAGGATTAATAAAGTAATTAATTCATTTTAAGATTAATATAAATACATATATGCATAATGTATATATTATGTAAATATGAAAAATAAAATAAAAAGTATAAATACATATATGCATAATGTATATATTATGTAAATATGAAAAATAAAATAAAAAGTTTATAATTTATGAATTTTAAAAAATACAGCTACAATTTTTTAAAATTGTCTTAAAAAATTTTTAAAATATATTAAAGCATACCGAACCCCCACGACCCATGGGCCTTTTCGGCCCACATGGATCGAGCCATGGGCCGCCCTTTTTGGCTCGCACAAGCCGTGGGCTAGGCCCGCTCGATAAATTATTTCGACAGGTAGGGCTGGGCCATCGACTGCCTGGGTCTAGCCCAGCCCGTTGACATCCCTACTCATCTTGGTACATTGATAGGTGTAGATTATATTATGTTTTTATATGTTTTTAAGTATTTCTTATATGATTACCATGTGTATAAGCTTAGAATTGTGTTATTGTTAATGTTTGTATGTATTCTTAGTGTTTGTTAAGTTTAAAGCAATAATTTAATCTTAATTGTATGTTTCAATAGGTGTTTGATGAGTTTGTGATTGTTGGAAATCAGGAAATTGAAGAATGAAAAAGATGTAGGATGCGTGAAGGATGTCACAATCATGCATGGAGGCACTATCATGATAGGCCTTGCATGGGACTGTATGGCTCTCAATCAAGATTGTGATAGAGAACACAATCATGATAGAGAAGGAAGAATACTATGAGGCATGATCATGCCTCCATGCAAAATCATGCCAGGAGGTTTTTATAAGCCTTACTTTTTCATACTTTGAGGGTTCAAGGCTATTTTTGGAACCAAATTAAGTAGGGTAACCCTAGACACAACCCTAGAATTGTAAAGAACTATATAAGAACATGAAAACACCAAAAAGAGGCATCAGTCATACATCAAAGTAGATCAAAGTGGAGAGATCAAAGAACAACTTTAGGAAATTCCAACATTCCAAATCAAGGCTTTAAACAATTTTTACTCTTTTCCCTTTATTTTCCTCGTATCCCTCGATGGGTAATTGGACTTCTATGATGTATAACATGTTTATAGATTTCTAAATCCAGATTAGGAATTATTTTCTAATTATTTTGTGAACCTTATTTATTGTTAAATTCAATTTATCTTTGAATGTTTGTGATAATTGTCATGCATATACTTGATAATAAATCAAGAGAGTGGGTGGGTCAACTAATTAGTGTTAAGGTGTGCAACGAGAATTGGCAACTTAATAGACCAATAATTATCAGGTAAATTAACAATTAAAGATAGATATTAATTATGAAATTAATTATCTATAGGATTACTTCAGATCTAATTGAATAAGTTAGGAGTAGTTTTGTGAATCGAGAGACTACAAATCTATAAATATCGAATTCAATTAGGGTTACTTGATTAGATGTTAAAAGAGAGTAATAAAAAACTTAGAAAATATTAGATCAAACATAAATTGAATTAATAAGATTAAGGGAAACAAAATAAGGATGTAATAGTTCCTAACTATTCAACTTTGACTAATCTCAATTTTATTGGCAGCTTAATTGTTTATTTGCTTTTTTTCATTTTTTTATTTTTAATTTTTTTATTTATTTTATTTCAAATCAATTTCTTAGTACCTTAAAAAATTTCAATTTAATTTGTTTAGGTGTCTATCGTCCTTATTGGAATGATACCCTTGATACTACAAGATATGATCTGTATACTTACGATCTTGAGAGTTTTATTATATATAAAACTTACTTAAAAAGTTTTGGCATCGTTACCGAGGATTAAATAGCATTTTTATATAATTTAAATTCCTTTGATTTAAGGATTTAATATTTTTCCTATATGAGTGTTGGTACCTGAATATATAAAAAATGCAAACAATGAAGAAGACACATCAATTATAGACATCACAAGGCGAGAACGAGATATTCGAAGAGCTAAACACCAAAAATCTAAGAAAAGTAGCAAATGACCCCTATGGACTTCATGAGGCTAGGGTTCAATGCCAATCATCAAGGACTTACACGACCACCAACACGAGCGACATACGATCTATTAGAAGATATGGAAAACAATAGTTGTCCCCAAATTCTATCGCCAACATCATAATCGCCTCAATCATTATAAGTTTTCTTGCTTTAACTTTTTCTTTGTTGTTATTTATCTTTATTTGTATTATTGTACTTCTCACGTTGAGTATAATGTGTTGTTCAAGTATAGAGATGAATATGCAATTGCATATGAATTATGTGTGAAATTTACTTTTGTATTGTGTTAGTTGTTTTATTAGGTTGGCATTGTGTGAACATTTTGTTGGTTGATGTGTGAATTGTGTGAATGTGTCAATGATAAGAATTGAATGGAATTAGTTTAGCTTTGAACATGGTCATTTAAATTATAAAGGCATAATTGGTGTTTAAAGTTTCTTTGGGATGAATATGTATGTTAATTGGGATGTGACACCTATTCCTTCGATTTAGGAAATTTTTTTGTATACATTTATAATTATAGTCAATTGAATTGGTTAGCATTATTATTACTCTTTCATGAGAGTGATTGACTAAGAAGAAATGAAGTAGGCTAAAAAATTTTAAAAAATAAAATATTAAACAAAATAACTATTCCACTGGCCCTTTTTAAGAAAATTAGGTTAAGAATAGAGTTGGTACCCAGTTGAGAAATGTGATATAACTGAGTAACTGGAGCATTTATGACAAAATGTTTATCTTCGCATCAAAAGGCTATAATGATACTTCAACCAAGTTAAATAACAAATGTGACCTAGTTGAGTAACTAGGGGACATTCATAACAACATGTTTACCTTCACATTAAAAGACTAGGATATCATTAAAGAAAATTTAAAAATGGTGTTACAATTAATAATAACAAGAATTCTTATGAAAGGTTACTTAGTGATAGTTTGCTTTTTTAATTGATCAATAATAATAAATGCATGCTTACAAGTGCCATAGGTGTATGAATAGGATGTTAATATTTTGATTGATATGTATATTCAAATTAATGTACTTAAACATGAAAGGAATAAGTTAGCATGTTGGCATTCAATAAGATTTGATGCCATTATATCATTATTTTATTATTGCATAATTGTGTGTTTATGTACATATGTTTTTTGTTATGTTTATGTTTTTAGTTTTGCTTGAAGATAAGCAAAGGTTTAAGTGTGGGGATATTGATAGGTGTAGATTACATTATGTTTTTCATATTTTGAGGGGTTATTTTTGGAACAAAATTAAGTGGGAAAATCCTAAACATAACCCTAGAACCCTAAAGCATTATATAAGAACATGAAAAACACCAAAAAGAGGCATCAGTCATACATCAAAGTAGATCAAAGTGGAGAGATCAAAGAATAACTTCAGGAAATTCCAACATTCCAAATCAAGGCATTAAATAGTTTTTACTCTTTTCCCTTTATTTTCCTCATATCCCTTGATGGGTAATTGGACTTCCATGATGTATAACATGTTTATGGATTTTTAAATCCATATTAGGAATTATTTTGTTAACCTTATTTATTGTTGAAATTAATATATCTTTAAATGTTTGTGATAATTGTCATGCATATACTTGATAATAAATCAAGAGAGTGAGCCAAGTAATTAGTGTTAAGGTGTACAAAGAGAGTTAGCAACTTAATAGACCCATAATTATCTAATTAATTAATAATTAAACAGAGCTATTAATTATAAAATTAATTATCTATAAGATTGCTTTAGATCTAATTGAATAAGTTAGGAGTAGTTTTCTGAATCAAGAGATTACAAATCTATAAATATCGAATTCAATTAAGCTTAATTGATTAGATCTTAAGCAAGAGTAATCAAAACCTTAGGATATCTTGGATCAAATATAAATTGAATTAACAAGATTAAGGGAAACAAAGTAAGGATATAATAGTTCCTAAGTATTCAACTTTGATCAATCTCAATTTTATTAACAGCTCAATTGTTTATTTTCTTATTTGTTTCATTTTATTAGTTGTTTTTATTTCTGTTATTTATTTTATTTCAAATCAATTTCTTAGTACCTTAAACAAAGTTTGATTCAAATTATTTAGGTGTCTATAGTCCTTGTGGGAATGATATCTTTGATTCTACAAGATACAATCCATATACTTATGGTATTGAGAGTTTTGTTATATATAAAACTTGCTCAACATGCATCACTTAGATGCCTCCTCTATCTTTTGCAATCATGCCTAAGGCTTCTTCTATTATCCTTATATATGCTTACTTTTTGATATTTAAGGGGTCTTTTAGCTCATCATGAATTATCTTCTTACTCACTTACAATCTTGGATTAACTTAAGTTCCTATCTCGTTTGGCTAATCATTAACAATTTTGTTAAGCTAGGAGGACTTTACGATGATTAATTTTGATGACAATCAAATAATAATAATGTTAGAAATAAATGAACTACTTTAATGAGTGCGTTAAGTGTACAGAAGAAATATACAGAAGAAGCATAAAGACACAGAAGAAAGATAAAGAAGAAATCTAAACACAGAAGAAAGCAAAACATAGAAGAAGTACAAAAGAAGCACAAAGTACAGAAGAAACAAAGCACAGAAGAAGTAAAGATACAAAAGAAGTGAAACACAGAAGAAACAAAACACAGAAGAAGTAAAGATATAGAAGAAGCAAAACACAGAAGAAGTAAAGATACAGAAGAAGCGAAACATAGAAGAAACAAAGCACAGAAGAAGTAAAGATGCAGAAGAAGTAAAACACAGAAGAAACAAAGCACAGAAGAAGTAAAGATACAGAAGAAGCGAAACACAGAAGAAACAAAGCACAGAAGAAGTAAAGATACAGAAGAAGCGAAACACAGAAGAAACAAAACACAAAAGAAATAAAGATACAGAAGAAGCGAAACACAGAAGAAGAAAAACATAGACAATACAAAGCAGAAGATACACTAATATGACGAGCAGTTAGTTAGTTGGAGTTGGTTACAGAACTCAACTAAATAGCGGTTATCAAGACTCAAGAAGCAGTTATTAAGAATCAAGAAGCAGTTGGAGACTTAGACTATAAATACTAGTCGAAGTCTAAGATTAAATCATTTTTACAATTTCTCAACCTTTCAGAAAACTTTTAATCTTACATCTTTTGAGCGTTCAAGTGTATACTTAGAAAAGAAATTTTCTGTAGTGTGATACTGGAGAGCTAAAAATTACTGTAACAATAGCTCACGATATCTTTCTAGTGAGAGAAAGAAAAGGCTAAGAGCCTGGAGAGGCT
The DNA here is from genome assembly GCA_025594535.1 of Erythroxylum domingense. Lineage (NCBI taxonomy): Eukaryota > Viridiplantae > Streptophyta > Magnoliopsida > Malpighiales > Erythroxylaceae > Erythroxylum > Erythroxylum domingense. The sequence continues at coordinate 2,183,223 of JANQBM010000007.1, forward strand.
AAGATAGC
>JANQBM010000007.1:2196464-2209594 GCA_025594535.1 Erythroxylum domingense
TCTGTCCCTGAGACGGAGACAGAAATTTCTGTTCTGTCAACCACAACCAAACACCTCACTGTCTCCAGCTTTTGTTCCGTTCCGTCCTGTTCCGTTCCGTCTCCAGTTACCGGAGACAGCAACCAAACGTAGCGTATATGTCATCAAACGCAACACTAGAAGATCTGTAATTCCCTTTGAAAGAGAGTGTTTGATAAACAATGTATAATCTCCTTGACTTTGTATCCCACAGCCAAAATAACTCTTTCAAATCTTCCAAACCATGCTTGAGGCAATTGCTCAAGGGTATACAATGCCTTCTTCAAAAGTTACACACAATATGAGCAACCAAATTCTTCCTATAACTTGGTAGAACTTCCATGATCTTCATATAGAAATGCATTCTTTACATCAAACTATTGCAATTCCCAACCATAATGCTAATGACAATAATACCCTAACAGTATTCATCTTTGCACCAAGAGCAAAATTCTCTAAATAATCAATCCCATAAGTCTAACTAGAGCCTTTTGCTATCAGCCACACCTTACATCTCTCAACTGACCTATTTGCTCTATATTTCACCATATTTAACCACTTACCACTAACTGGTTTCTTCCTATTCCTACAGGTAATTTCACTAATTCCCAAGTTTTATCTGCTTTCTATGCCTGCATCTCCACATTCATAGCTTGTTTTCATTTTTCATTAGATAAAGCCTCAGATAAGGTGGTGAGGATGGTGTAATGGTATTGAGGCTCATAAGGAAGGTTTTGTGAGATGGCAAAAAAATTTTAAATGATAAGAAATGTGCAAGAGGGTAGAGTGGTCGTTTTGTACACTCTTGCTCCTTTCTGATAGCAATAAGAAGATCCTGCTGATCATTATTTGCATGAACTTCAGTTTCATTTTGCAATGCAAGATTAGAAGTTGTTACGCATGTGAAGAATCTGAGTTGGATTCTTGGACCTACATAAGTTTAGGAACAACCATCGTCTTTCTTGTGAACACCTTGCCTTTGCTAAATCTCATATCTCCAAGGCCAAGATAAGACTTTTCTTGTGGTTCACTTGGTGTTTCAGGAATGGGTTCAAACATGGGTTGTTTAGGCATAGGATCATATGGTTATTCAGGCACATAGTCTAGATAAGATGAACAAGAAGGTATAGTTGGTGCTATAAAATTAGACACAAGAATCAAATCAAGCAAAAACTTTCCTTATCTTCCCTAATTGAATTCTCCCCCTCAAGACAAGGATTGTTGAAATACGAATCTTATTCATTGAATGTGACATTTATTGAGACATATAACTACTTTGATGGAGGGTGGTAACACTTGTACCCTTTTTTAGTCGAAGAATAGCCCACAAAGAGACATTTAAAAGCCCTAGGATTTAATTTTCCTCTATTATGAACATGAAAAAATGACACACACCCAAAAATTCTAGAAAAAAGATTGTTGGCAGTGTTTAGATTCGAGTAAAATGTTGAGAGGACGTCCATTAGACTTTTGAGACCCAAGACTCTAGAAGGCAATATGTTTATGAGATGAGTAGCTATACGAACTTCTCCCACCAAAATGCCTTAGACATATTCTTTTGAAATAACGAGGCTCGTGTTTTTCCAAGGAGATGACTATTTTTCCTTTCTATTACCCCACTTTGTTGTGTAGTATACACAAAAGATGACTCATGAATTTTGAAAGTATGGGGTAATAACTTGATTGAAATAATGCCTGACGTCATATGTACTAAACCTTTTGATATTGACCCAAATTGATTTTTAATTATGGGGCAAAAATTTGGGAGTACAATACTAACATCAAATTTATGTTTGAGTAGCAAAATCCAGGTAACACAAGTACAATTATCAATGAAAGCAACAAACCATCTTGGCCCAGAAGCACTAAAAATAGTAGATGGACCTCGAATATTACTATGAATAAGATAGAAAAGAATAGAGCTCCTTCAATCTTACTCATTTGAAATGATGGATGTCCTAACTGATAATAGTGTAGCAAAAATTTTTTCTTTATTGGATGCAACAGAATCTGATATGAAAGAATGGGATAATCTGCCCTTAGTTATGTTCAACAGACTTGGTGCCTCAAGATAGTAAAGGTCATCCAATTCTCTTGCAAGTCAATCATACTCCTCGAATCCTTGTCCCAAAATAGACTATTGTAAAAAATCACATTACCATATAAATCTTGGGTAAGTTTTTGTATGAAAACAAGGTTGGTTGATAGTCTAGGAACATGAAGCACATTTCTTAGAGTTACTGTTGGACTTATTTTGACATCCCCTACACTTGCTATAGTTGTTAAAGATCCATTAACTATGGCTATTTTTCTATTACTTGGAAATGAAGTGTAAGTTGAGAAACATTTGGATAAATGGATCATATGTTCTATAGTTCTTGAGTCGATGGCTCAAGAGTTGGTAAAGTTTGTATTTGAGGCATTCAATCCAAAGGAAAATGTAAAGTTACCTGAATACGCAAAATAACGAGTACCTAAAAGCTTTTCATGGTTGTTTATAAGAGATCCCAATCTCTCAATCTCTTCTTGGTTAAGACTATTCGACTTTTGTGATGTTGATTCCCCTAGAAGTTGGAATTGAGCAGTCTATTCCAACTGTGAAGTAGTAATATTGCTTACTTCTTCAACTTTTGACATTTTCCTCCCTTTAGAAGGAATTTAATCCTTAAACAATTCCAACAATAAAGTTTGGAAGAAATGCTCTGTTTTAGAGCATAAGAATCAGCAAAGAAGGCTAAGATAAAAGAGATAAAACAGGGGCTGAAATGGAAGGAAGGAAATAGAGTGCCGCAATGAAAGTTGAACCAAAAGAGAAAAAACAGAGATGTTTGCAGCAATGAAGGCTGGAAGCAACTTGATCCGAGGAGCCAAGCTTGGCTTTGATACCATGTCAAAATCTGAATAAGACCTGTATTTTTTGCATATTTTTAATGTTTACAGCAGGCATAGCTTATATACAAAATTGTTATTAAATACGGTCATTTTCTATGAATTGTTTTAAAATTGTCCCATCTTCACTTCAGGACATTTGAATGCAATGGCAATAATCCATTTCCAGCCACAGACCTTGCAATAGACTCGAATACTCCGTCACAAATCTCTTCCCTTATTTGGTTTCTCAAAAATTTTTGTTTTGATTTCATATGTTTGAGCAACATCATGGACTTTGGAAAATATTTATCCGATAGTATCCTAAATCTCCTTGGTAATACCATCGAGCATACACTTATCACTTATTTATGGAAGCATCGAATTCCATAACCACAACATCACCATAAAATTTTGTTCATACCATGCCTCAAATTTAGGGTCTTCTTTGATGGAACTGTGCCCAATAGATGGCCCAATTTTCCTCTACACCTCAAGAACATACAAACCAATTGTGACAACTTTATGTCTTGTTTATCTAATCTCTATTAAATCATTATATTCTCTCTTTCTTTTTTTTCTATCTTTTTAAGTAATCATGTCAGAATCCACCGAAACTAGTCCAATCTCAAATGCTCCTTCAACTAAGAATAATTATGCTACTACAACCAGATTTTCAAAAATATTCAGCCAGCATAAGAATATATACTCAGCTAAAACAACTAAAATTAGTAATTAAAATCTCTCTAAAATAGCAACTCCACAATTAGATATAAGGCTAAAGTTCCTAAAATTATGGAATTGCAGCAAATCTTCTAGATCACAAAGATGTGACATATATATCTATATATAAAGGGTACTAGGACCCTACATCAATCAGTTGAGATTTGACACCAATCTCAAATATGTGAACAGTGAACAAAAAACAAAATATAAAGCAAGAGATCAAACCTCGACTTTGAATTCCTCTTCTCCCTGCCTTCCTGCTTGATCCATTAACTTAATTGCAACTTTCCTTCCATCATTAAGCACTCCACGGTAAACTGAACCAAACCCACCATGCCCAACCACATTTGACTTGTTGAAACCACCGGATGCTGAATACAGTTGCTTGAATGTGAAAACCTGAAGTCCTTTCTCAGCAACAACTTGGAAATTCCCCAAATCACTTTGTTTCTTAGCGTCCTTCCCTTCAAACGAAAGGCAACGCAAAAAAGTCAACATCAACTACAGCTATGCTTATATTTGGCACTTAGAACTTTTCAAAATTAGAGAGCAATGCTATTTTAACTCCAGAGACTAGCATGCAGCACACAAACAACATACAGCAGTAGAAGCATATTTTACTTCACTAAACATCTAGCATATTGGCCAAGAAATCGCCCAACTGCAAAGTTAGCATTAAGCACTACAAACATATATAAAACTCAAGTTTTGTTTCTTCAACGCCTAAAATTTCTCAGAAATCCAACACATTCCCAAGCATACGTCAGGAAAAGGTAGCATTGGTGTTAACAAACTAACATTGCATCTCTTTAATTGGAAAAGCCAAAAAGAATGCCTTAAGAAACGTCAAAATTCGTTCTTGAATGTATTTCAGTCTCTTATCAAATAAAAGTAGCAGGATGTGGACTCACTGCTGCGAGTATTGATGCGTTTGGCGACCTTGTTTCGTATGTAGCAGTAATAACTAAATGCCGCTAGCAGAGAAGCGACCGCCACCGATGCCACTACCAGTATGCTCACAAGCACTGCTCTCTCTTTCCTTCTATACTCGTTGTCCATTACCAGAGCAATGCGGAACCCTGAATCCAAGACTATAACCCTAAGAGAAGAAGAGAGATAAACAGTACAGTCTCTGATTTTTTCAGCTCACAGTTTTCTCTCTACTCCATCTCTGTTGTGGTGTGGTTCGGTTTGTCATTGTTTGTCTTGTCTCGTGGCGCGGAAATTAGTCACAGTGGTGGCCATGTGAGTTTTGCATAATTGCATTTCCGTCCTCTAAATTTTATCAAATTTATTTTTATTATTGTTACTGACTTACTGTCTGTCTTGTTTTCATTCCCTAAATTTTATATAAAAAAATTTCTTTCATAACAAAATTATAATAAAGTGTTTAATAATGATCATGTATTTTTGCATTTTAGTCCCTTAAATTTTATAATATTTATTGGTTCCATAAAAAATTATAATGGGGTATTTACTACTTAATAATGAACTTGTATTTTTATATTTCAGTCTCCTAAATTTTATAAAATTTATTTTTCTTTCATAAAGAAATTACAATAGAGTATTTAATAATGTTTATGTGTTTTTGCATTTCAATCCTTTATATTTTATGGAATTTATTTTTCTTTCATAAAAAATTATAATGGAGTGCTTAATAATGATCCTAAGTTTTTGCATTTCAATCCTTAAAATTTTATGAAATTTACTTTTTATCCATTAAAATTACATAAAATGTTTAGTGATAATCTTGTGTTTTTGTATTTCAGTCTCCTAAATTTTATGAAATTTGTTTTTCTTCTGCCAAAAGTTACAAAGGAGTACTTATTAATTATTAGTCCCTTATAAACCTACATTTTGTTAGTAATTTGCTAGAATCCTTTATTTTAGTAAAAGTAAGAGAATTTTTTTATGATTAAATTAATTTTAAAATTTTTGAAAACAATTCTTAATAATGATGAAACAAATGTGATATGGATATCAAACAACAACTAATTAAATATTAATGACATGACTATCTTTTCAACTCGAATTTATTGAATCTGATTCAAACCAATAATTTAAAATAACTACAATAAATTATTAATTTTAATCAAATTTAATTAATTGGAATTAAATTTAAGAGCTCAATTAAATCATTACATCAAAAACATTTAATTAGTTTATGTACAATGTCGATGTTATAAGTGTTACACAAAAGAATGAATTTTTAAAAAATATATAAAATTAGAAAATTACTTAACCACAAAAAAGCCCCATCTTTTACCTTTTTATCTTTTAAATAGAAAGCAATAATCCAGTACAAAAGTTGGAATCCAAGAGCTACTTTTCCGCACATGAAACTGTTCTTTCGTCTTTGAGAGACAATTACAAATTTATGCAAACTTTGCTAGTTTCGATCTTTCATCATGCAAGGAAAAGAAATGAGGAGTAATTAAATTCCAATCCTTGAGTCTTGTGCTTTAAGAATCATAGTCAAGAGTTCACAACCAGTAAAAAAGGAAGTCTGAAATGTGATTAAATGCTTTTCTAAGCCAAGATGAGAGGTAAAATTTAACCTCATTGTTCCAAAAGTCTAAAACAATTCATCTAACCAAAAAAGAAAAGCGTATCTAATCCCATCCACATGGGAAAGAAGGGAGGAAGCCATGCTGGAAGTGCAAAACTACATTATGTAAGGTGCATTTTGTTGTACTGATCTACGGCTTTAGACAAGGACTGTATTGAAACCGGGAATCCTGGTCCCATCTGCAAATAGCAATTGAAATGTATTTACTCGAGAGTATAATGAGAATAGAGCTACTTCTTCTTTTGTTATTTGTTCAAGCGGCCTACTTGAACAAAATGCATCCAAGAAGACACTTACAGGTTGTAGTACCTGATTTTCTGTGAATACATGCTCCCAGTATAACAGCATATGATACATGTACTGAAAAAACTAATTACTAGGAAGTTACACACTCAGCCGTGAAATCCAGTTTTTAGGTAAATAAATGAGCACCTTCACGTAACAAAAGTAAACAAGTAGATATCATATCACTTTTACAAGGAATAACCTATTAAAAGTCTCTAAAACTATCCAGTATGTAACTAAGACGAGGAATAGAAATTAAGGACATTTCTTGTTGTCAGCCGTTGGATCGTGTTTTACCAGAAATCGTTAAATTTAACTGCCTACCCTAATTGAAGCATGCATAATAAAGCAGATAGAATAAAGAAGAGTTCCACATGAAAAGGTAGGTCTTCTGGGTCACAAGAATATGACAATGGATTGCCACTATCCTTCAAAAATAACTGATCCAGAATAAACATGAAAATGGTCTACAAGCTTACCGTGCTGCATAAATGGAAGGAATTCACATAACCAGCATATTTAGAAGCTGAAAAAGCAAAGAAAGCATCAGTTAACCCAGAAAAACCCATAGCCATAGGCAGCACCACATTCAACGTTCTTAATTTTGGGAAGGCAATGAATACAGAAGTATCAACTAAAAAATCATAATATTGAGCAATATCGTAGTCATTGAACAGGTACAATTATTTTCTGACAAAAAAATTATAACGCAAACGAGTCCTTGGCCATGCTGATGTACCCAATCTTTAGCTACAAGAGACAACTAAAAAAGTCTTCAGGTACAGTGTAGAAGAAAATAATCCAGCTGAAGGTGCGTGAATTTTATTCTTCATGATCAGTGACAGGTAGCTAAATCTTTAGTCAGTTTGTGAAAATACAATATTTTGGAGCTGCATCTAAAACTAAATTCATTCAGAATTCTTGTTAACTGCTTTACAGATTATTAGAGCAAAGGTTAGCTGTTGTAGTGGCTACCCCGAGATTCCTTTAGTTCATTGGATTCTAAAGAGAGAAAAACAAAGGACGGTTTGGGTGGGACTAGCTACAATTTCACATAATACCACCACAGAGGCTTTGTCTACAAAAAAAGATTGGGGAGAAAAGATTTGTCTTCTTAACAACAAAGATTTTCAAGCTCATGAGCTATTTAAAAGACAACAAGAGTGGTTAGAAATCTATCATCACATGCCATAGCTGTTTCTTTTTTATTTTTTTATTGGGTGAAGCAGAGTAAAAACTTCATTAAAAACACTCAACCAGTGGGTTTACAAAGCATGGGGTAGGAAATACCCAGTACATCATACAGTAATAGATCTAATACCCCAATAGGAGCGGAGATAAAACAGTATTTTCCAATGAGGAAGGAGAAACCTAGGTGTCGAAACAAGATGTGCCATTCTCTACGAATTAGTCTCAGGATATTTTCCAAGAGAGGCATGGTGTAGTTAACTATTTGTATTGTAGCAGACGAGATTAATAGCCCGCCTGTGTATCTGAATCAACAATAAACCTCCTGACACCACAACCCCAAGCTGACTGCACGGACATCTATTTATCCTAAAGAACAAAGTCCACTTTTGCTTTAATACCGTGCATCTAAGTGATAACTATTTACTATACTATACAATTTCAGCCCTAATTTACGTTTGCGGCTACCAGTCCTAATTTACATAAAAAAGAAACCCAAGCATGTTGAATTTTTATTGTTAACTCCATTACAGATTCATGGAAATCGTCAATGTCTTGCTGCTAAGAATTTAACAATAAATTTCTGCCAACTAAGAATAGATATCATATTTTCAATGAAAACAACAGGGAATGTATCTTTGTTACATTATAGTCATATCAGTAGGGAAAACTAAAATAAAGAGGAGTTAACTCAGAAAATAGAAATTATAGGATGAATGGAAGCCTGATTATCCTTCTCAACTTTCAACAAAGTTTTTTTAAACCATAACAAAGAAACCTTAGACATTATAATATATCCCACTTACTCTTCTTTAAGCCTGCTGGCTTCGCTTGCAAGAGAGCATTCATAAATGCACCAACATTCTCCCTTAAAGTCTCATCAGTGAAACTCACCTGTCAAAGATATTGCAAGTGCATTAGAAAGCTACAGGTTTCCTGAAGATCCTATTGGGAAACAAAATTAACGATTCACCATTACCTTGCCAAGTCCCACATGCACAATTGCTGTTTTGTCCATTCTGAATTTAATTTGATTCTTTTTTGCATCTTTTACAGCCCTAGTAACATTGGTGACCACTGTACCTTGCTGCTCAAGATGTAACATAAAATTCATTGATGAGGATCATTGAAAAGATAAGTAAAGCAAATTCTTTACATTAACTTACTTTAGAATCTGGCATCAAACCGTGACGATTGAGAATTCTTGCCAGCTGAAAAATAAGAAGAAATTTCAGAAAAATAGAAATAACTCAGTAACTAAAACATCTTATGGGCTTTTTAGAGCCAGATAACCTTAGCAACACGAGGATACAATTGAGGAGTTGTGTAACACTTGTCAAAGTCAATCTTACCAGCACCTGCATTGTCGGATAGCCAGATGTTCAAATCCAAATTCTATTCAATTTTAGAGATTTAACACTTGAATTGAAAAAAAGATCAAAAATGAAAAGATGGTGGATTAGAGGGCTATAAAAAGTATTATATTATTACAGTGAAAATAGTCATCCCCATCTCATCAAAGACAAATTAGAGACAAGAGTCTGAAAAAATGATAAATAGGACTAAGAACAAAATCTAATCCCAAATTTGATTTCTTCAAGACAGCAATAGCACAATGATAAACCTTAAAATACTAGAATTTGCTTCTTTATTGTTGTTTATAATGATTTTAGCATTAAAAATAGTTTGAACTCGTACTAGCTATTTCATCAATCAGCTCAACACCACCAACAACATCAGCTCCTGCAGCTCTAGCTTCATCTGCATCAGCCCCTTCTGCGAAGACAGCAATCCTAAGAGCCTGAAAGGTAAAGACTAGAAAATCAATTACCAATGTTAACCCTTCATTTTTGGTGCAAGTACTAGGCATACCTTTTCACCACCATGAGGCAGAGTCAAGGTACCACGAACTATCTGCAGATGAAATAAGATGATCAACGTGTAAATTGGAGCCTTTTTTTACGACAGAAGGAAGGATATAATACCCCTGAAAACCTTATCTAGCTTAGTATGCAAATGCTCTTGCAGCCAAACAAAAGACCTGGAATCCAGATTCCTTCAGCATGGATAGCAGCTTAAGATACAACAGATTTTACCAGCTTCAATATAGTCCAGTCTAGCTATTGGATACACATACGTGACTACTCAAACCATAAAATGATGCATATCAGATTTTTACGCTGCTTTCCAAGAATATGAAATCTTCACACTAGAAAAGAGAAGTTAAGAAACCAATGTATATAATCATTTATGCTTTGTAGACAAGGAAAAAGTTCATAAAAACGAAGATAGAGAGCACATTAGGCAAAATAAGTCTAGTTAATCACTAATGAAGAGAACCCTAGAAAATCTTCAACATCTTAATCAGAAAAACACGTCACCAGGTCCAAAACATGAATACTGCCTATGTAAGAATTTTATCCTTTCAACACATGAGCATCTGAAACTTACAGTATTTGTCACAGTGCATCTAACTTGAAAAACCAAAACGAAACAAAAAGAAAAAACAAAAACTATTCCAACATTATATTGCATACCAGGTCAGAGCGAGATTTATCAATATCCAACCTCACATGCGCTTCAACAGTCTCATCGAAAGTCTTTCTGCCATGAGTCTAAACAATCAACAGAAATATCATAAAGTACTTAGCAAATTACTAAAAGAGCAATTTTTACTAAAAGCAAACTGAAGCAAACACCTGTTGACATTTACAAGGGGAAGAGAAAACTTATAACTGACCTTGATTTGTCTAATAGCATCCATCAAGTCAAAAATAGGTTTTTTCTCCTTCTTCTCAGGCTTTAGCAATCTAGGAAAAGGCACCAACTCCTTCTTTTCCTCTTCCACAAGCCTAAATATTCTCTTTGTCCTCTCCTCTATTTGCTTTCTCTCCGTCTTCAACTCCTCACTCTCCTTCACTTCTCCTTCAACTTTCTCTTTCCCATCTTCTATGGTAACTCTATCTTCAGGCAATGGTGCGACACGAGATGGATAAGACACTGGTGATATTGAAGGTGCATCCTTGACAAAACGAATATCTGCTCGTGTCCAACTAGTTCGAGGCTCCTCTGTGAATTCTCGTTTTCTTTTAGAGACTTGTTGCTCTTGTTGGGGTGGCTGCACATTTTGGGGAGATGAGATTTCGGTTTCAGTTGAAGGAGTTTCATCTTTGGGTTTCAAAGGATAGGAGATTGGTTCTATTGATACAGACTGATTCTGAGCCCGTGTGGGGTTTGTATTGGGTTTTGAATCAGAAGAAAGTGATCTGTGAATTAACAGCAGAGATGAAGAAGGGTAGAGTTGAAAGGCTGGATTGGCTAGGTAGTGACTACCTCGAGCTAAAAGCAGCCTCATGATTGCCATTTATGAGTGTCACCTCTTCTAAGTATTGGGAAGAAACTCTTTAAAGGGTGTATCAGGGTCAAGCTGGCCTGTGGTAACACCAAAAACAAATTTTACCATTGATCATTTTCAACAAATGTCCAGTATCTGAATTCATCCTTCCAAAATAAAGGGCACCAACAAGTAAAAAATTTTCAGCTTTTTAACCCAAACAACTAACAAAAGATCATTTAACCCTAGAAAAACAGTTTAATTAAACTCCACTACAACAGCAAATTTGACTACAATGGAACAAAAGAAAATTTCCATGTAGCAACTTAATTTTCGCTTTCGTCACTTAATTTTCGCTTTCGTCTCCGACCAACAACCAATTTGAATATAAAGCGAAATTTCATTTGTAGTTTCCAAGTTAGTTCAAACCGTTCAGTTCAGTATCTGAAACTGAAACAAGTTCTTGTTTTTGTTTTCAATGGAAAGCAAAGAAACATTAATTGAACAAGTACCAGTTAACAAATAATAGCGAAGAAATGGAGAAGGTAGCACGGAGAAAAGCGACGAGGCAATGCCGAAAAGAGATAGAAGCGGCGCAACAGCGACAACCGAGGAGAAACCCAAGCTATGGTGTTGATGTGGTGTGAGTCCGAGGATCATAGGCACCCCCCCCCCCCCGGCATCACTGCCAAATTCTCTCTCTCACCATCTCGCATGTTTCATTTCTCTCTCACTCTCTCTCTCTCTCTCGTCTCTCCCCTCCGGTGACTCTCCTCTCCGGCGAATCTGCACCACGCACTCGGCACTACCCCATCGTCTCTTCCTCACTGTCACGGCTCACGCACGCACAACACATGCACACCGTCGTCGTCTCTTCCTCAGTCAGTCAGTCCTCACACACAACACAACACACCACGCCAAGCAGAACAGACAAGAGGAATGATATTAAAAGTTGCGTTGTCTTACCTGGTCTCAGGGATTTGGTAAGAGATAAATCGAAGAGCTTTCAGGGAATCCAGCGAGTTAAGAACGTCGATAACATCCGAATAGATGCATACTTGCATCGGAGGAATGATCCGATTGACGAAAGAGTGAAACTTAGGATGTCGCCTGAAGCGTTACAGGGTTTTGGGATGTTAATACAGAAGCTGCTAGATCGACTAAACGAAGACGCATATTTGGCTCCTGAGTTATTTTTGGTTGTTAAACCCTGAAGGCTTCTAAATGTAAAACAAGTTTTTATTTATCAAACAATTATGATAAATAATAAAATATTAGAAAATTTTCCTCATCTTTAAAATTATGTAAAAGTTCTTTTTAATTTCTAATTTTTTAGGAAATTTGCTTCTTTTATACTTCGATTAAAAAATTAACGATGAAAAAAATATATTATGAAAATCATATGTGAAGTAATCAATTGCAATTAATATGATAACTCAACTAAATTTTTAAACCCAATATAATAAATTAAATTTGACTTAAATTAATAATTTAAGATAATCATAATAAATTATTAATTTTTTTACTAAATAAATTAGCTTTTATTAATGTAATAAATACGAAGCTAATATCAGTAGTCCACTCCACCAAACCAGTAATGAGGCTAAATTCTCTGCTTATGAGAATTTTTAATTTCAATTCTTGAAATATAACTGAGAAGAAAGGGGTTGGTAAAAATAAGATACCCTGTCATTGTTGATGGCGGGGTTGCTAAGGTAGCATACACCCCGCCGTTGTAATTGGCGGGACGGGATGAGTCACCCCGCCATCAACAATAGCGGGGTGACAAAGCATCACCCCGTCATTGGGAATGGCGGGGTACTGCCACCCCGCCATTTTGAATGGCGGGGTCAGCAGGAGGGTGCCAGCATTATTGCTGGCTCCCTGACCACCCCGCCATTCGAAATGGCGGGGTGTGACCCGTGAGCACCAGGAGCCAGCATTATTGCTGGCTCCCTGACCACCCCGCCATTCCGAATGGCGGGTGGTCAGCAATAATGCTCACCCCGCCATTCCCAATGGCGGGGTGAGCATGCTATATATACCGAATGGCGGGTTGAAACCCGCCATTCGGTGTTACAAGAGCAAGGGAGTAGATTTTCTTCATACTAGGTATGATTTTCAGTAGTTTATTATTTGTTG
>JANQBM010000007.1:2218413-2241960 GCA_025594535.1 Erythroxylum domingense
ATTAGATGGTTACACAGCTACATCTTGAAAGGTTCTAGTATCTGGTTCATCCCTCTCAAGCCATCATTATCATGGCCGTTGACTCAACTCCTGAAACTCCGTCCTATGCTTGAACCTCTAATCTACTGCAGGGTTGGGGATGGAGAGAAGATATCCTTTTGGTTTGACAACCGGACCAGCCATGGCCCCCTTATTAGACACCCTTAAGCTATCCAAATATGGCATGAAGTGCCCATTCATGCAAAGTCCAAAGTAATCCTAACAGGTGACCAATGGAACTTCCCAGAAGCATTACAGTACTTGACCCCTCCCTACTCTCCTAACAGTCACATAGGTGATGATTACTACTGTCTCAACTTCCAAGCTAATACATTCAGTATTGCTAAATTCAGAAAATGGCAGTCTCGCCATAACCCTACACAAGACTGATTTCCTGTAGTCTGGCATAAAGCTTTAATGCCCAGTTACTCTATCACATTATGGCTAGCAGTCCTCAACCGATTGAGTACAATGGACAGAATTCATTATATGTCTACCAATCCTGTTTGTGCTCTCTGTGACTCAGAGATGGAATCTAAGGATCACCTCTTCTTCAGATGTTCCTTCTCATAAGACCTATGGGAAAGGATCAAATCCCTAAATCATACTCCTAATGCAGGTTCCTCTATTACTGAAGCCTTGGATTGTCTTCAGAGGTCGTCAAATATCCCTAAATCTTCTGAGAGTATCTATGTCATCTCTCTCGCCTCCTCTGTTAAGGAGATATGGCGAGAAAGGAACAATCGAAGATTTCAAAACAAATTCCATATAAAGCATGAGGTAACCAACTCTCTGATTAGAGGAATCAGAGAGAAAATCCTCATCTCTATCCATCCCGAGGATTTAAACCCTAATCTAGCTTTCTCATGGAGGATTAACTAACAGTATAAGGCTGATATAGAAAGGGGCTAGTATACATACCAGGTTCCTCGGTTTTGGCCCTAACATACCCAGCTCTGGTAGACTGATCTGATCCTCTCACCACCACCGTAGGAGGCAACAACCAGAGGAAAGGACTTCATTAAAATCTTATAGCAGAAGATGTGCGGACGACATAGACTCTCAAGAAGAAGAGGGTTACCTTTGGAGTTTATGATGATTCGGGGTTACTCCCTTCCTTGTGACATACATCATCCGACTCCCTAATTGCCAGCTACAGACCCTAAGATGGAGGACAAAGGGAGACTTCTGCAGTGTAGATTCAAGAGGAAACGAACCTCCTCTACCCATTTCCCAATTTGGCATGCTCTAGAGGCGCACGAGGAAAGAAGCTAACGATTTTACCCTAATTGTTGATCTTTGCCTTGTTTCTGTTTATGTAGCTTGCTCATCCCACACGATGTCATTCCATTAATATGGCTTATGTTATTTACGGTGTCGTCGTACTCATGAGGAGGCTCTTATGGGCCTTGAACTCTTTGTTACATTCCTTTATATTAATTTCATTCTTTTAACTTTTCAAAAAAAAAGACTGACGTCTTCTATTTCTTTCTGGCGTTTCGTAAAAACCAATGAAGCAGAAGGGCCTTAGTCCAACAATCTCAACCTTTACATCAATAACGTTCTAGCTAAAACCAATTAAAGAACACATAGGCCGTTCTTTCCATAGAAGAGCTAGTCCACCACTCAAATCAATTGGGTTTACTACAAATAATCCTTCATAGTCTGACATATGCCTCACCCGATCGACTATACTATATTATACCTTAGTCTCTATTAAGAAAATCAAATTGAGTCGCTTTAATGACACAAACTCTTGAAGCTCTCGAATTATTGGTTGGTTCCTAGGCCTCGGATAATTCCAAATTAATGTACTCATCGAGCCAAGCAGGCATGGAATCCAGAACCTGCCCCATCGACGTTTTTTGGGGTCGTCATTATCTCTAGTAAATTTTTGTTTTCAGTTACCACCCCCTCCTCATTTACCACAGCTTTAACTTTTCCTTCAACCTTTCTCCTTTTCAAATCAATAATATCTACGCAATTAGTCTCCTCCAGCTGAGCAGGCGTATCTAAAGGAGATCACTTCTGTGACACGGAATCCATATCATCCACTTTTTCCTCCCTCGCTGCATTAATGGGATTTGATTGTGAATTTTAAAAATCGAATCCCTCAATCCCAACATTATCCGATTTCATAGGAATAGGTCCGCCACCATTGTTCCGACCACCACTCGTAACCTCCACCATAGATAATAGCCAATGTTCACCAACATTATTGGAACGTCGAGTCTCAACACTCATCCAGGGGTCATATGCGAACTGATCCCTCGTAATCTTAGGATGATCCAATGGCTTCACACAAAAATGATCTGAATGTCCAATGCAGCCACAGAAATAGCAGGAGGTTGCCAACCGTTTATATTTGAACTTCACCCAAATCCACTCCCTCTTAGGGTTCTTCATCTGGATTCTCCTTTTCAATAGCTTTCGAACGTCCAAAGTAACACGAACGCACATGAAGTCATTCCAGATAAAATTATAATTCTTCTCATCAGCCTCCACAAAATTACCGATATAAGTACCCACTTACTTAAAGGTTTTTTCATTTCTACAACTGTGAGGGTAATCATGCAATTGAACCCATAACTTTTTCTTAATTTTATTAGAAAATTGGTATGTGGCCTAAACTGTGTGCTAGATATTGTGACTAATTTCATATGTTGACACTCTATTAATCTTGAGTCTACTAAATGTAAAAGAATAAGATATCAACAAATTTACTATTCAAGGTTATAAATCTTTTAGATTTAAAAGAAAAACATGCTTTTGGTCCTTCAAGTTAATGTTGTTTCCTATCTCAGTCGTTCAACTGCTAAACTTCCTTGGACTTTGTTAGTCAAATCTATTAGTATGATTTGTACTAATACATGGTATTCTCATTTTTTTACTAACGATGACAATATTTCATTCAAAGTTTTTAAATTTGTTATATATAATATATCACTGAATAGTACAATAGATACCAACGTATGTTAAAGGTCTCAAGTGCAATAGATACCAACGTATGTTAAAGGTCTCAAGTGCACTTACCAATTGCCTACTGTCAAATCGACGCGTCAAGATTGCTAATTGGTAGAAAAATGACACTGAGAAAGGGTGATTTGCTTGAAGTGACATGATTGACACTTGTGATAAACTGGAGCTCCTCTTCTTTCGTTGTCAATGAGTTGGAACATCTTCTCTTCGTCATTAATAATGATTTACTGATATAGTCACACTTATATCGACATCTTTAAAATAATGAATTGAGAGAAATTTGAGTTCTTTGTTTTAAGATTCTTTAACAAAAAATGAGAAGTAAAGATAATTGGAAGGTGTTTTAGATATGAAATTAATTTGTAATCATAAATTTATTTATTTACCTATTAGACCTATCTATCTTTATCTAGTAAGAAATATTGATATAGCATCCCGGGCGTGCAGATAAAAAGTGAATCCACTTGAAAGCTTTGTTATAAAATGTTTACATACAATATTATCGTGACTCCAATTTTTGGCTAGCAAACTACCGAGTGGTACCAAATTTTCCTCTCAACCTATTCCCTTTTCTAACCACTCCCTGCTTGACCAACACCATTCCCATGGAAACAACCGACACTCTGTCTGATGCAGAGCAACAGCCAACGTGGGCTGAACTCCTAGGTTGTAGCAACTGGGAAAATCTTCTCGACCCTTTAGACCTCAACCTCCGGCGACTCATCCTCCAGTGCGGCGACTTCTGTCAGGCCACTTACGACTCCTTCAACAACGACCCAAACTCCAAGTACTGTGGCACAAGCCGCTACGGCAAGTCCAGGTTCTTCAAGAAGGTTATGCTCCAAAACGCTGAAAACTACCAAGTTTTATCTTTCCTCTACGGCACGGCTCGTGTCAGTGTCCCCGAAGCTTTCCTTCTCCACTCTCAGTCCCGAGAATCATGGGACCGCGAGTCCAACTGGATCGGCTACATCGCCGTCACATCTGATGAGTACAGCAAAGTCCTTGGCCGTCGAGAAGTTTACATACCTTTCCGTGGAACCACTAGAAACTACGAATGGGTTGACATCCTCGGTGTTAAAAGCGATTCTGCTTCACCATTGTTGAGGAAGATTAAGTACGATAAGGGTAACACTAGCAGTGATAGTAGTGACAGCGAGGACGACGATGAAGAGTCACCTAAAGTGATGCGAGGTTGGCTCACTATGTATGTTTCAGAAGATCCGAGGTCGCCTTTTACCAAAGTAAGTTTGAGGAATCAGCTCATGAACAGAGTCAAAGAGTTGTCGGAAAAATATCAGGGTGAAAACTTAAGCATAATCTTTACAGGGCATAGTCTTGGTGCTGCTTTAGCTATAATCGCTGCCTTTGATATCGTTGAAAATGGTATTGATATACCCGTCTCAGCTTTTGTGTTCGGTTCGCCACAAGTTGGGAATAAAGCTTTTGACGAGAGGCTTAAAAAGTATCCAAATCTTAACGTCTTGCATATCGTGAACAAGATTGACGTTATTCCACACTATCCTGGACGATTGATGGGGTACGTGCACACAGGAACGGAGTTTGTTATTGATACTAGGAAGTCGCCGAGCTTGAAGGATTCGAAGAACCCGAGTGACTGGCATAACTTGCAGGCCATGCTGCATGTGGTTGCAGGATGGAATGGTGAGGATGGAGAGTTTGCGCTGAAGGTGAAGAGGAGCTTGGCGTTGGTGAACAAGTCTTGCGCATTCTTGAAAGAAGAGTTGTTGGTGCCAGAGTCATGGTGGATTGAAAAGAACAAAGGAATGGTAAAAAATGAAGATGGCGAATGGGTCTTGGCCCCTCCTGATGAGCAAGACCTACCTGTTCCTGAAAGTTGATCTAAACGAGTGGTTGGTGACGTTTAGGTATATTGGTAAGGAAATGAATAAAAAGGCCATTATGTTTCAATCACTTTTGTCGGATCGTTGAATGTTGTAGTTTTGGGTTAAAAGAATTAAAACAAAGTTTCATAATTATTATGATCGAACGTTGAATGTGTTATCACGATAACATGAAAAAGAGCACTCATATTGCACCATCATTACGCCTAAAGTGAGTTTTTACACATGAAAAATAGAAAGTTACAACATAAATAAGTAGATGAAGAATGCTTCCAAACCATTAACATCACTTTCCGCTGCAAAATATATGAGAAATAAACCTGTTAAAACTCTTGAGAGAGACGCATTTAATGAGATGGATAAGGATGAATGTCAATTCAACTTACGTGCTCATCATCAGAGTTATGTTGTCCCCTTTCAGAAGAATTCTTCCTGAAATTAAAACAAAAGTGACAGAATTAAATAGAATGACACACAAAAGGACGAGGAAAATAAAAGTTAATTACCCAACGACTTTCTCGTCTTCTTCTTCACACTAACTTCCTCAGCATCATCAAGAACCAAATTCATGTACTCGTCGAAGCCCTATCAATGGAATTATGAACATCAAAATTGTTCAGTAGAGAAAGGTAACATGGACATGACTATTAAAAAAGGAAACAATATCTAAAATTAAAAACAAAACTGATCCAATTAGGATAATCCCATCCAAAACGAAGGTTGCAGGCAAAGAGTTCAGCCTTGAATAACCCAAAGTCCTACTAAACAGAGAAAATTTCCCTAGACCGTCCACATCTTACACCACCCACAAAAAAAGAGAGTTGTTTATTAGTTATGAACTATATGAATCATAACTACACATATTCCCACTTTGTACTTTACATTCAAAAGACCATAACTAATTACTAAGTAAGCTAATTCATAAGGAGGGTTGCTGACAATCTCAACTGTGATATGGGGCCTTTAAATTAAAAGAAAACTTGTAAAACGTTTAAAAAGCCAGTCATACAAATGAAACTTTTCAGTTATGATGCTATGTTTGTAACTAAAAAGTTATATCTGGATGGCTGGAAGTTGCATTAACCAGACTAAAAAGTTGCATCATCTGAGGGGCTTCAAAAAGATTGGGTGAGAGACATTCTAAATATTTCACGTCCCTCTTTAAACTAAAGACCCAAGACCACAATTAAGATGGAAAATGAATGTTGTTTGTAAAGCATAACTGCTAATACAACTGCCTCATTTTGAATGGAAGAGGAAGTCATAGAATAATGCCAACATTTATGCCGTGCTCTTCATTCCAACGTACCTAAAGAAAATTTACCATGTGCCCCAAAACAATAAGGGTCTACGTAGTTTATAAGATTTCATAGTGTTACATTCTTGAGTTTGAAAGACCATTTTGTTTGTTGGATATCTGGTACTCTGTCTCTCCTACTGTTATCCTCGCAATTGATAATTTTCAATACTTCTACTATCAAATATTTTTGGTCAACCATATCACTTCTGCCCCAGAAGGTACTCTTAATAATTGAGCGTAATGTAATTCTTCCTTCCGGAAAGGTCCTAAAAGTTCTGCTATGGGTTCCATTGTCTCTTGATCTAAATTTACCATGCCAAGGCAGGAAGGAGGTATTTGAAATTGGAATCTCCCCACAATATAGTCTTGGAGCTACCAACCAAAATTAAATCATAATTAACACAGAATATGCAACAATAAGGAGAAAGAACTTTGGTGGGAAAACTATGGCTTTTAGAGTTCTCAGCGAAGAATGTACCCCCGGTCATTTGTGAAGTAGGAATACCTTTTGATGGTTGCAGAAGTAATCAAAGAGATGACTAGAAGGAAAGGGATGCCAGGTCAAAGGAAATAGCAATAATCCAAACTAGCGATGGCAACGGGCCAGAATGGGCTAAGCCTAGGCCATAGGCCCAATTTTTTTCCAACTCAAAGCCCGATTAGGCCAGAGGACAAACAATGTCATTTTGGTTAATTGATTATTAAACCATTGAACAAACAAGACTTTTTCCAACCATTTGTCAGGGCCAGCCCGTTCCTCCCCATCTCAGACCAAAGCTAGTTCAACAGGCTTGGCTCGTTAACTTCAAGTCAGGTTGAACCAAAATTGCCATCCATAATCCAGATTACTCTACGTGGTGTAATTTTTCTAACAATAAAATCAATTGATCAAATAAAAATCGAAGAAGGATCAAAAGGGGTTTTACTCTTTAAATTAATTGAGAGGTGAACCGGAAAGATAAGCCAAAAAGTTGATTGGTAGAAACTCATATGGTGATATGTTCTGATTTCTGAACATAATTTTGTCTAAAATATAGCTAGGTATGACGCTTAGAAAAATATATACAAAAGGCAGAATTCTATTTGATTAGGAGAATATAATAATTAGCACCTAAAAAATTTCTATAACCATTCTAATGACTTAGTTTCTGATATCTAGCTAATAGTTATACTTGTATTGCCTTACGTATTGCAATTAAGCTCAGGTATGTGAAGTTTGTCTTTTAGATCAATCAAATGAGTTGTTCATCATAAAAATACCAGTGAACAGAAATTATGGAAATTATTGAAGACAAAACATAATGACTAATGCTACAATGAAACATTAAAAAGCAAAATCAACGCAATTAATATTTAAAGTATCAAGGAACTCCCTCAAACATCATTTTCTAAGAGAAGAGTGTGGAATGCTCAGGACATCCAAGCCATCTATGGACAGGTAAAATTTAAGCAGTTAAAAGTCCTCTATCGAACTGAAATTGTATACAAAATCAAGTTGGCATACCTGTGAATATAAACCACCCAAGCCACTGGCATTCTCAAATCTAACCACAATCTAACAAATTCAGGATGACAATACTAGGTAACCTCAGAGGAAGGTTCCATTTATTGCATCCGATTGGTCTTTGTACCAAAGACATGGTTCCCCAATATAAATCACAAGAAAGAAAAAGTAATCAAATAGCATTTAGCAAACAACGGAAGCAATTATACACCCACAACAGATAAGAACCCATCCATCAACATCTTCTAACATAAAATTTAAAATAATTATAACCCTAAAGGGCCTAATGAATATCTTGTTCATTAATACTCGTAAAACAGCAAGTTTCCAAGTTAGATAACATGCCAAACTATGGTAAAGAAACCCTTAAAAATGAAGGCAAAATCTTACAATGATACGGCCTTCAATCCTCAAATCCTTCTGCTCAAAAAGCCATATCTGAATGCGAGCTTTCTGCAACACCACAAAGAAAACCTCAAAAATCAGCTATCTCTCTCAAAGAACGAGATTTAAGAAGCAAACGAGAGAAGAAAAACTCGTAAAAATAAGGGATTTACACTTTGAAGAAACCTGAATATCAGGTTCTGGAGCAGCAGAATTTGTCGGGAAAGCAGGCAAACAAGAAAACGCAGGAAGATATTAGTTAGCCAGAAAAAGTCAAAAGATCACGGATTAAGAGAAAAGCAATGAAAAGAGAAAAAAAGAAAGAAAGAAAGAGGAACTGACAATGGGTTGGGTCATAATCCTCTGGACTTTGGTGCTCGCCATGGTCGTAGGTTTCGGAGGTTTTAGGTACCCTGAGATTCTGAGAGAGACCAATGCTAAAACCCTAAAAAATGTGGTAACCGAGTGTATTTAAGTATGGAAGCAGAAACGTGATACGCAGCGTTTCGTTCCTTACATTTCATTATTTAAAATAGTGAATTAATTATAACATGTCCAAGTTCTTTGTTCCCTGCCTCTGCTCTTTTCCTTGTCTCACTCTATCGCTCTCCCAGTGGCCAAATTCTCCAACGCAACCACTTAAGTTCTCTCCGTTGTCCATCTCCGGCGAGTTTATCATACCTTCATCTCTTACTAATTGTTTTAATTTGTTGAACAGGTTTAAAAGACACAGAGAGAGAGAGAGAGAGAGAGAAAGAGAGAGACAGAGACAGATATGAGGTTGCAGGAGTAGTGCCATGAAGATCTATTATCAAAGTTTCAATTCCGTGAACAAGTTATAGTTGTTAGCGAGTCTCATCTTTTTGTGTCTTCTTTCTACTTTATAAAGATTCATTCTTTCTCCGTAAAAACACAAATTTGCTATCTGGGTGTTTGTCTCTTCTCCCTTCTAGTGGTTTATTTCTACATTCCTACCATGCCTTACTATATACAGAGACTTTATAATACTTGCAAAGCTTCCTTCTCGCCCAATGGGCCTGTCTCCGAAGAAGCCCTCGAGAGAGTTCGAAATATGTTAGGTATTTTTCTTTTGCTTCCCCCTCATTTTCCTTACTGTTGTTTACTGAGAATGGTTGATTTTTATTGACCCTTTCTACCTTAATACATTGTATTCCCAGCAGAAACACTTTTTTCTCTTTTCACTTAGATTTGACTTTTAATACGTAGAGCACAATAATTACTGGTCCACTATGTCGTTCAACTGCATAACGAACCAAGGAAATTTTGCAAATTTGGTTCTGTGTCTACAAGCCTACAACTATGGTGATTATTTCGAAGGTTTCATAGGTAGGGGGCAGGCTAGAAAAGAAAAGGCTATTAATGTCTTACTTTTCAGAGGGCTTCATTTGCATAAAGGCACTTGTGTGACTAAGATTCCTGATTCTTAGTTCGGTGGTTTGTTTAATGAAAGATTCTATTTTAAGTTATTGCAGCTTTAGACAAATACATGATCTTGTGGGAAGATTGGAACAGCTTAGCCTAGGTGGTACATGGAAAAGAGTTTGACATCAAATCTAATAACTTGGCATCGATCTCTATGCACAAACTTTGATGATGTGCAGTCCAGCCTTTGTTGATTATACAATGAGTGAAGCTTGTTGCATTGTTATATTGTGAGTATCTTGTTAGCTGTCACTGTCCTCATTGTGGAGTAGCATGCCTTCCTTAGAAGCCAAGAACATGGCTTCTAGCATTTATTCCACAAACATTTCTACTAATGGGTTTTACGTAGAATGCGTAAGGTTTAACCTTCCACAGTCTCTTTCTACTTGCTAAGTCCATCAATGTGGCTATAAGGTATATACTGTAGCCATTTCATAACAATCAGTATATTGCGGCTGTTGGCATTTAGAATGCAAAAAACTTGTGATATGTCAGTTAGGAAATTATTAAAGCTAATTGTAACAGAAACCTCCTTTGAAAATTTTTCCAATTTAATGTTGTTGAAAGGAAAAATGTAATCTTGAATCTTGTTGTGGTACACTTTTTCGTAATGTTTTGTTTTAAATTAAGGAAACAGAGAATTTTCATGAAATTTCTAGCTGTTGGAACTACACTATATCATTTGCTCTACAGGTATTAGCGTTGCTCTCTCTCTCTCTCTCTCTCTCTCACACACACACACACACATTCACTTGCTCACTTTCATGCATATATGGACTTTTATGGATATACACGCCTCCTATTATTCTCCTTTTCTACTTGTACCTGTATATGGTACCCACTTGTGGCTATTTTCTTGCATGTGTGTGTATGTAGGCATTCCTTCACATGAAGGAGACAATACTGATCACTATAAAATGTGTTTGGCTTATATTTTTCACAATAGATTTCCATGAGACTATCAATAGAGATAATGGTGAGGTAAACAGAACCATAGAATTCTGAGGCCTTGTCGTAATAATATATCCAGAATTAGCGTAAAATTTTTCTCATGGACACACAGAATGCTGTTTCTAGTGTGTTTAGTGGTTGTATTTGAAAGTTTTGAATGTAAACAATCAGTTTACATTTAAGGTTTAATGTAGAAGAACTAAAATTATCGCTCTTCTAATTCTCCTAGATAATGAAGCACCACAATATTGGAAGGTCATCATGCCCTTTATGAGATCAAACACTTCCTTATCCAAGATAGGCATTTATTAGAGATTATCATATAAGTTATACAGGGCCTTGTGGGCCATATATGCAATACACAGGGTAATTTTGAATATTTACTCTTGGGTTGGCTGTTCAAAGCTTAGGCCAATGTCTATATGTCAACATTTTAATGTACTTCTGATAGAGATTAGGCAAAGACTGTACCGTCCTTGCAATATTTATGTGTTTAGGTTTCTTTTCTCTTTAACATGCCTCCAAATTTTAGGTTACTGTTGCTTATCCTGTATTTCTTGCTGATCAGTAACTCAGCAATATTTTCGAAGTTATTTTTCTCCTTCTTCACTATCTGTTAGATGCTGCTGAACAATTGGTTCTCTTTCCAATCAAAAGTATTCACCCCTTTTAACTTCTTTTTTGTGATTGTGGCATATCTAATTTTTATCCCTGCTTAAAATTCTCTTTCAGAGAAAATCAAACCCTCTGATGTTGGTCTCGAACAGGAGGCACAACGGGTACGCAATTGGTCAGGTTCAATGCATGAGCGTAATGGCAGACATCAGACTTTACCACCAATCAAATACCTCCATCTTCATGAGTGTGAAAGCTTCTCTGTAAGCACTATTTCCAGTCAATTCACATGTTTTTCTATTTAGTCAAAAGGCTTTAAGAAATAGGAAATTGTAGTATTCCATCAAAGTAATGCTTAACAAATAATACTAGCTTCTTTTGAAAATTCTACCTATATTCTAATAATTAAGCAATAATGTCATAGAATAACTGAATGTTTTTGTGCTGCTATTTTCTGAAAATATCTTGGAAATATGTTAGAAACATCGCCAACTTTTGAACATTATAAATCTGTAATTTTGTGGACCAAATTCATGATAACTGGCAGAGTAAATTCTTGTACACGGAAAATTTCCAAGCATGAACTTTTGAGTAGCAAAAAATAGGTGTGACGTTATGGCCATTTTTCTCCATGAAGTTTCTTTTGAAAGTTGATAAATTTTTAGGGATTGGTCTGTTTGATTAACCTGAATCTACCTTGCCATTGTTGTGCAGATAGGAATTTTTTGCATGCCACCTTCCTCTGTCATACCTCTTCATAATCATCCTGGAATGACTGTTCTGAGCAAACTAATTTATGGCTCAATGCATGTGAAGGCGTATGATTGGATTGAATTGCCAGAGCCAATTGATCCATTTGAAGGTTTCATCTTTATGCTGAACGCTTTTGAAGTGTGAACAAATTGCAAAACTATGACACTGCATCTGATTTATGTCAATGATGATCTTTCAATTTCATTTCAGTTGTCATTGGTGCTGATTATTTAATGGTAATGTTCATTTTTTTGATACAAGAAAAGCACGCCAATCCAATTAATATTGATACTCCTTGAGATTTGTCACCAAGAATTTGTATAGAGGGAAATCAAAAGGACGACATTGAAGCAAGTCAACATTTATGTTTGGACGGATCGGAAAACTATTACATTACTTCTTCCACAGCCCTCCAAATTAGAAAATTAGGAAAACAAGATGATTCTAGTCAGTAACCTCATTTTCATGATAGCATGACTATTTGGAGAACTGGTCCACGTGATTTCGTCATGGCTTTTTCTATCTTTATTAACATGATATATATGAGTTCCTATGAATGCTTCTGTGTTCCCTGGTTCCAAAAGGGAGGTGCTAAAGACTTGAGGGACTTAATAGTGTGGGTGGGGCTTGTCTATGTTATAAAAGTTCCTCCTCCTCAATCTGCTACTTCAGTTAGGTTGAAATTCCAGTAGATTGATTGGTAAATATCTACTGGTCTACTGTTCTGTTACCAACTTGTTTAGAATAGCCTGTGTTTAGCAGCAATAGTAGCATCTTAAGCATCAATTTCTTTTTACAGTGAACTCTAGGGGATGTTTGGGAATTGTGTTGTTAAACCTTTATCTTGGGAAGAAATATTTAAGGATCCAGATGTCTCTAGATGGTCCTTTTTTCCGTATATTGTCGCCTGGCAAGGATTCTAACTTCTGCAAAATCACAATTGCAGGACATATTTTTACCAATGGTGGTGCCTTAAATTTCAGTAGTATAGAAACTTAACTGGAAGTGTAGTGCAGAGTGGCAGAATCTGCAGGACTATAATCAAGTTCCTGTATGTTTAATTCTGAGTGCAGGAAATGTTGGAGTAATTTTCTGGGTGAGAAAACAAATGAGTATCAGAGTACAATTTTTATAGCTAAAGCTCATTTGAAAACTTGGTTGTCTCGTTTATCATACCCATCCTAATTTCAAAACGGCTGAGAAAGAATGGTTTTGAAGCTTAGTTGTAGCTTATTTGGTTGTTCTTGCCCCTAAGTTCACATTTGCTTTTTGTATGGCCCTATTAAGCACTTGTTTTGTTGTTTGCAGCAAGACCTGTCAAGCTTGTTAGAGATGAAGAGATGATATCTCCTAGTGGAACCACTGTTCTTTATCCGAACAGGGGAGGCAACATTCACTGTTTCCGGGCCATAACACCTTGTGCACTATTTGACATCCTATCGCCACCCTACTCTTCAGAGCATGGTCGACATTGCACTTATTTTAGGAGGTCCCCAACCTCAAGGAAGGATCTACCTGGTAATATTTCATGACCATTCTCGAGTATAGTAATGTTCATATCATCTTTAGATGATGATGCTTGGGGTTTATACTAATATCAGTAATTTTCATGCCTCTCAACTGTTTGTACCTAAATGAAGGCGAGCTTGAGTTGGAAGGAGTAACGATCTCAGATGTGAATTGGTTAGAAGAGTTTCAGCCTCCTGACAACTTTGTGATTCAGAGGGGGGCTTACAAGGGCCCTGTTATTAGAACTTAAGAGAAGTGCTCTTATCTTCATCATGAATTAAAGTCAATAACATATTTGAGGAGATTAGCAATAATCATTAGTAGTTGTCATTTAAGAAGGCATTTAACTTGTACATATTCACCGTATGATGGTTTCTTTTTATTATTGACCTGAGCTCACAGTTAAGTTGTGAGACAGTGAATACAGTTGAAAGAAACTGGTTGTCCAAACACGTGCAGCTTCTAACATCATGATGCCGAAGTGCATGGCATTTCATTCGGTTCATTACTGCAACTGCTTTTGATTTGGATACGACAGCTCAAAGGCTTTTAAGATATGGGGAAACAAATAGCAACTGTAAGTAAAAGAATACCATGGGGAATGCCTTAGTCAATAGTTTATTTAATGCTCAAACTTGCGTGTAAATGAAATGATAGGTATCACCTAAAGTAAAGTCTCAACCATGGTAGTTGAAAGGAAAGAATTGCCCAAGAATAAATGAAAATCACAACACACTTTTTTCCAAGGCATTTTCTTCGAGCCAATTGTCAATGCAATTATAACCATCAACTTAATAGCTGAAGCTGTAGGTCAGTTAAGTTAGCTAGGACCATACAAGCATGCGAGTTGAGTTATACATATCAGTTGTGATGTATGTAACAGGTGTCGGGGGCAAATTACAAGGAATCTAACAAGAGGGCATGTTAAGCAATATTTGATATCTTCACTATTAACTTATCCAACTAATAAAACCGTCATGAAATTGAGATCTCACTCAAAAAGAGAAAGATATCAAATATCTGAAGTTTCTTTTTGTATATTATATAGATGATCTGATCCGCAAGGACCATGACTGGGATTGAGGTTGATATAATACAAATGGTGCATCAAGGGCATTTTCTTTGTACATAAGAAGCTCCATGCTCATCATACCTGCGAAAAGGGTAATGTTTCAGACCAAAATTTTGAACATATTCATTCAAAAGATCTGTCATTTAATTTAAGGAAGCTGGGATAACAAAACGCATTCTTTTACTTGTAACTTATTACTCGCACCATGATATTTCCGAAACAACTTACTCAGATTTGGAGAACCACATCTGCTGAAAGGAACCAAGCGACGCCAGTATGCTCCCTCCTATCCAAACACTGTTTCATAACCCCAGAATAGACATTGTATACGGGAATGAGAGAGAATATTAAAGCCAATAAAATATAGGCAGCATATGAATAAAGGTACAGGTTTCGAGTCTGGTAGCACTCAAACATGCTGCTGCAAAACACTGTTTCGTATCATATTACCAGTTTGCCAAATAAAGCTACAGTGGTTAACACATTTAGGAATGAGAAAAAAATAAAGCAATAAACAACATAAGCATATCTTAAGCATGTAGGAAATGGCCACGCCATAAAAATTCATGTACTGGATCACCAAAATTTGTCTAGAGCAAGGCCATCCTCCATATATTCTACAATATTAGCCATAGCATTGTACCACCAGATGAAAAAAAAATCTGAAAAAGTTAACAAGCCAGTAACATGAAAATCGAAAATCTTGCAGACAAATCCTGTCAATTGTAGTTTCTAAAATCGGTAACATGGAGAGAGAAGGAAAACAAACCTAAATCTCCTTTCAGTTGCATTTCCACTGGCCAGCACTTTAACTCTAGCAGCTTGAGGTGATTCCTGCATATAGTTAAATCAGTGTTTATTACAAGGCAAGGGAGAAGTAGAGATAGTTATAATATAATTGCATGGACACCTGCACTAACCGTACATATGTTCGGATTTATATGAATGTAAGAAGGAATAGTAAGCATATTTTTCCTTATAATTGACATCTTGTTTATTTTTGGCTCTTTATTGCACCTAACTAGTAGCATTCAACCTTAGAAAAAAGGTTGAAATTCTACACTCCAATTATAGGTACACAGCAGACTTGCTGTGCAAGCTTTCTTCAGGAGCTAATGAAGTAACAAAAATAAAGATTGAAAGAAAAAAGCCATGAATAGCGACAACCATTTAGTATGTGGAATTGTTATAGATGCAAACACCAAAACCAGAATATGTAACATTAAACCATGTTGACAAAAACAATATAGCCCTAGAGAGAAGCAGGAAGGAAAAATGGGACCTCAAGCAAATCTTTCTCTAGCCGTTCCTTCAACTGTTGCATTGATGCTGTGCCACCAGAAAGCTGGATCCAAAGATTAAAGAAAAAGGACAAATTCATTAAAGAAGTAAAACCCAGAAATTCAATATTCATAAATTTGCTAACAGTAAAAATGTCACAACCCACAATATCCACACAAAAAGAATATCTGACCGCTTGAAACAACTAAAGCAAGATCCATACATCCTAAGCACTCTCCCACACCTGTCAATGGCAATGTGCTTTTATACCTCCTCTCTTTGCAGATTGCTTAATCAATTATAGGATTATCTTTCAACATACTGACTTGATATTTTCAAAGGCAAGTCATGTTTCCATCATTGGCTGGAAGGTATCTATTAACAAAATGTACATAGATATATGTTATTTGCTACTTCATACAACTAGAAATTTGAGGAATTCCTACCCATGAGCTCAAAATACAACTTATTTCAGTCTGAAAGAATCAAACGAGACAATCACAAATCATCAGCTAAAAGGTTCTTTGATAGAAAGGGAAAGGAATTGCAAGACCATGTGTGATTTCAGAGGGGAAAAAAAAGAAAAATAAAAATGATGTAGAAAAATGATGCAGAGAGCTACAGTGACTTTACCAGTATACTACTAAAAAGTTCTCTCCTAATGTCCACATCACACTTATTAATGCTTTCCAGAACCTGCAGGAACCAACAGATAATAAAGGGAAGCTGTAGTTATACAAACCTAAGTAAGCTTATTTCAAATAGAGAAATGTAAGTCAATCCATGAATTTACCATTTGTGGTAAACCACGAACATTAGATGTCATCTCCGCATAATTCTCCATACCAGGAATTGTCTAATATTTAAATTCAGAGAAACAAAAGAATTAAAAAAAAGCTGCAAAAACTTCCCCATCGAATGGGTGAAAGAATCAATAAATATGACCGCTCACAATTAATAGATCAGTCAAACAGTACAACTATTAGGCATTTCAAACAAACATCAAAGCTAGGTTAAAAAACGTACAATATCTAGATTTGATGTAATTTGTGCTCAGTATACATGAGATATCAGAAACTAATGATTCAGACTGAATGATGTTCAAAGGTTCTTTATAACTACATACTATATCACAATTTAGAATTTTAACCCTACAACCTTTCATATTCACGCATAACAAATCCAAATATTTCCCATCACAAAATGGGTACTTAAATGTACTTGTTAGAGTCCAATTATGACTGGGCATTAATAGAAAAGCCTATCAGTAATCAGTCAGTCAAACAATTTTGTATTACATGATCACAAATTTCTAACATATCTGGGTTCACATATTAAAAGCTGTATGTTACAAACCTGAACCAGAGATGGGTTGAACAAGATATCTGGAATCTTGAATCTATCAGCGCCAATTTCAATAATCCTGATTAGCATTGGGATACGCATGAAAAAAACTTTCAGCCAACCAGGAGTGCAATAGGGAAGATGATAAAACATCAAATTGAGGTGCATGGTACTGTAAGAAGCTTACTGTCCATCAGGAAGCTCATAAGGAGTCATTGGAATATTTGAATATGCCACTTCTGTGTTTTCGTAGTTTTGACAGAGAAAGAGGAAGAGAAAGATATTTAAAAAGAGCATATACATCAATACATATGAAATCTCGAAGGATCAGAAACATGTTAAAGTTTCATGTGCAGCATCAAAATCAACTTAATGAAGCAACAATACAAGATTGTCACATTCAGCAAAGCAGAAGATTCATCACAATTTGCTAAGGGCACAGTCCATTTCCCTCTAATGCATTCAAATATTCTGAAATTCAGATCACAAAGAAAGCCAAGCCATCATGCTTACAGCATTTTTTCAAACCAAAAGGTGAAACAATTGACCTAATAGCTTGGAATATGAGTCATGTAATGCCACTGGAGACCATCTAGGAATAGGCCCAAAAGTTATCATTTCATTCTCTCATGTTTCACAAAATAGGTTAAATAAAATCTCAAAAGCTCAACAATCCATGTACTACTTGCTCAAAACTCGTCATTAGGTTTACAAGGTTTTACACCTATTTCTCATAATTATAGACCATTAAATTATTTTAACAACATTAAACATCAACCTTCCCCCACCATAACATTTCAAGAAGCAAGGCCCATTTAAAAGTCTGTTAAATAGGAAATTTTAGTTTGAATAATGATACACAGAACCATGCAAAACAAAATTAATTTAAATCTCCGGCCTCCGCAACCTAGAAAATGCTGCAGAAGCACAGAAGGAACATGGATTGCAAGAGAAAAATAAATTACATACAAAGATTAAAATGCAGCTCTTTAAGATGACATTAAACTACAGATCTTCAGGATTTTATTTCACGTATCTTTCAATCATCCAGAGAAACGATGAACAGAATTGCAGAAAATACTTGGATTAATCAACAGCAGCACTATTTTTAGCATTGTAGCATCCAATTGAACTGACTGCAATTTCAGTTTCTTGCAATACTAAAATAACTTTTTTTATTCCACTGAAGTCCTCCAACTGCTGAAGGTCTTCATCTTAACTCTGTTAATGAATTTCTTTTCATTAGTAACTCCATTCATAAATATTATCTATTATTTATCCTAAAAATATAAAGGAACTGTAAATAAATACAAAGTATGCAGCAGGACTAACAAAAATCATTGTCTAAGAAACCAATATATAGGAGGATTAGAATCATTTGCTTTATTTCTTTTGAGGCGAAAAAACAAACTTATGGACTAAAAGGAAAACAATTAAGCTTTGTCCTAATAATTAAAATGGTCGTAAAACTTCCATGATCTATGATCATGATAGGGAAGAATATAGAGATTGTATTATTTACATATAAGATAGGGTTACAGCAATAGGATTCCTCCTGGAAAGAGTTTTTTCAGGCTAATACAATTCCCAATAATCTCCCTCTCTTCCTAGATTCCCCCTATAGCTGTCCACTACAATCTCCATAACTAACTCCTAACAACCTGCCTATGTGGAAATAGCCCCCTTTCAAGTCTGAAAAGGCTTAGGCTGCTGCTGTACTACTAAGGGCTGATCACTAACATGTTGATCACTAGGAGGAATACTAACAGATCAAGACATGTATCTATGTAGACAAATCAAAGAAGAGATCAACTCTGCAAGTTCATTATGAAAGTGCATAAATATTGTCCAGTAAGATGCATGAAAGGTGGTATACCATCATATGGTGTATCAGGTGCTCGACAAACGCATTCCTTGATGTCACTTGCAATAAGCCTCTGAGGTGCAAAGATTGCAAAACAGATATATTATGGAATAAGAAATCAATTGATAAGAATGTTCTTTCATCTCTACAAGGAGGAAAATTAAGCATTTCATAACAGACCTGTGAATAGAGCTTGTAGCTTTCTGTTGTATTTGGAAAATCAAGATCCACTATCTGTGAGGTTCAACAAATTAAATGAGAAATTGTCTTGAGCAGTTGTACAGGGGATATAAAATATCCAGAACTTCACATCACTAACAGAACTAGTTTACAATAAAAACGAGAATCTGTCCAAAAATGAAAATGCTATTACTAGTCAAAGTCAAGAAAATAAGTTAAAAACCAAGATGTGCCATGGTGAGGTTCTGGAAATAGGAAATGTCAAAGCAAGGTGTTTTATACAATCTCAATAACTACATATTTCCACATGAAAGAACATTTGAACAACAATGACCCAGCTCACAGAACGATTATGACGATTTAACTAAATAAAAGAATGTAAGATTAGTATTACAATATACAATCATAAAAACCATAATCTAATTGCCAGGTTGCATAAAAGAATGCACATTTTTCAGAAATAAGTTGAAATTTGCAAAGACAAGGACATAACATATCTCTAGATCATAATAGATGCAATAGCTAGTACAGATAAGAAGAGAACTGACTAAATGATCTTGAACTTCTGGCTGATAGTTTGCAAATTGTATCTGTTCTAGATATGCCCACTTAATAACAGTAATGATCATTTCATGGAAACAAGAATCTCCTGAAACTGGGACCACCAATCAACACAGACATCTATGACAACTATCAGTGGCATGTTAATCAATATTGCATTCAGTTAATTAGGATATTGATCTAACGTAGCCACAAAAGGTTTGCAAGAATTATATTTTTGATACTGAGTATTTTCAGGTAGAATAATTATTGCATGAAGTCTCTTACTCTTTTCTTGCAAGCTAACTTAAAGGGAGATATAAGAAACCAATATGTTGTAGGTGATGATAATTTGAATTTGGTTTTCCCTCTACTGTTTTCCAGTCCCTGTTCTACTTGCTCACTATCAATCCTTTCCACTCATTTAGTTCAATATTTCAAAATGTTAGCCAACTGTACGATGGTTGCAAGGTTGGTGAGCTCATAGCAAGTAATTCAACTGATAAATATGAGGGGAAAAGGTGTTGTGGAACATCAAAGGGTAGAAGCAATACAAGACTTCCCAATGAGCCAGGTTAACAATGATCAAAAGCATCTGTTTGAATTCTAGTTTTATTTTTGCATGGATACTCTTCTGGAATTAAGGAAACAAATTCTCAGATCTAGTCATCAAGCAATCCCTTCAAATCATATATTTGACATTCTGTTGAAAACTACAGTCTGCACCCTTTCTTCATCACAGGCAAACATCGTCAATTTAACTTCGGCTAGTGTGCTACAAGCACAAACAAATCCTTATGTAAGTGGAAAGGAATAACAGTTGAAACAGACCTAGCACATATGAAATTCTATGTGGCATAGCTGAACATAGGAGATTTGAGAAAGAGACACATAGGTAAATATAATTTGAGTTATATTTCAATCACACCTGAAACTCTGCAGGACGTATTTCCTTTCTCTTGAAAGAATACCTGGGCTTTATCTAAAAGAGAAGCAAAAGATCATCATCCAAAAAAAATACAGTATGTAAGATAATTCAAATTAACTCGCCTTTAAAAGTGAATGTTTATCAATGGTAACTCACCGTGATTCCTTTACCCTCTAAACTTTTGATCAGGCAATCAGTAAGAAATTCTCCCCCAATAGGAGAAGTGCCCACCGCCTACGGAAAAAGTAAAAGGGAGAAAAGTTTGTGCTGGCTTATTCAGTGTATACAAACTTGGCAATTTACATGTTCCACTGGATAATGACGAAGCCAGTTACCTTCTGAAGGACGTAACCATCGTGTACTGGGACAATTGTTGTTGATCCTCCACCACTGGTAATAATGTTACAAACCATCACTACTTAAAGCAAAACAAGATAATACGGGATTAAACTTTAGAGAAGATGATTACGTAGGAGTGTCATAAATAAAGGGCACTTTACATTTCTTTATTTGTAAAAGAAAATATCCAAAGAAATCTTCAGAACCATAAATCTTTAGATATCTATCTACAAGATCAGCACAAAGCTAAAGTACAAATTCATCAATCCAAGCCGATATATCACAAAGTATAGCAGCTGCAATTTCAAGCCTTTTCCTAAGACACAAACATGGATGAAAAGATGGCTTTATTATTTTCATGTATACATCACCATGTCAATGCTATAATTAACTTTACTTTTAGGCTATGTTTCAGCCTATAGCCACAATCATAACAAGTGAAGGTAAACCAAGATTTTGGAAAGATTGCTCCACATTGAAACATGAACTCAGCTATTCTTATGAAATGAATGAAAGAAAAAATATGACAACGTAATGAAAACAATATCAAACTTGCAACCCAGATTTTTCAGTAAAATTACTAATGAAAACAATAACAAACGTGCAACCCAGATCTTTCAGAATAAAGGTCCCCCCTTGTCATTGGATAACAACTGGCATGGCAGCAACAAGTCAGTATACAATCTTTTGCAACAACTAGGAATCCTATCACACCTAAGGCCTACTTCAATTTACCAAACGAAGTCTCTCACCATAAAACTTTATATGCCAAGTGAGCTAAGAAAGGTGATAGATTCTGTAATTAATATTTTTGAACAATGTACCTATCAACAACTAGTGACGTAGCACGCCCGGAAGCAAAAGATGTGAGAACCTGGGATTTTCAAATATTTCATCAACAAATTGTTAACAACAAGTATTAGGATATCACCGAACAAAAATAATCTACCATCACTTAAAAAATGAGTACAGTACAAGTCGGACATAGAGACAGAATGGATTAGGGAGGTACAGCATTTTTGGCCAAAAATAATGCAGGAACATTGTACTTTTCAAACATAATCTCTGCTGTCCTGTCATACAAGCAATTAAAAAACCATTATCAGCAAATATCAAAGCAGAATGATAATACTACCTAGTCCTTCCTTCACATATCTATAATAGAATCAATGAATAAGAAGATGCTATAAATACTGGAGTTAATAGTGTATAAAGGATCTATTGACATATTGCATGAGGTAACAGTTTACCTTTCTCTCTGTTGCTGAGTGTTGGATGAAGGTTCTGCAAGTAGCATCGGGTGTTCCTTAGGATCAACTAGTAGACATGTCCTAATAGGCATGGAGAAAAAGTATGATCACCAACAAGCACATAATAATAAAAAAGAAGAAATAGGACATGCACTAAATACCAAATCCAGAGTTACCTGAGAGCATGGTCCCATATACTATCCACAATATCCCAATCAACAACAACTCCATCCTTTAAAGGGGACTGTACCTGATGAAACAGCAAAACAAACAACATCAAGAAAACCTGTCCCGTTGCCTACAAAAGTAAGTACAATGACAAAATACAAAAATTTCAGAAAATACAGACCTCCATAT
Source organism: Erythroxylum domingense (assembly GCA_025594535.1). Taxonomy (NCBI): domain Eukaryota; kingdom Viridiplantae; phylum Streptophyta; class Magnoliopsida; order Malpighiales; family Erythroxylaceae; genus Erythroxylum; species Erythroxylum domingense. Next base: position 2,240,911 of record JANQBM010000007.1, read on the forward strand.
GGTCGCGGCGAAATCCTAAGGACTGTGATCCCACATATAATTTAAGGTTTGGCTTATTCTTGCCAGAATCATTCTTGGCGTCCTTCTTCTCATTATTTGTAGAATCGTCAAGTTCCATTTGATCAATTGACCCAACAACCTTTGGAAATTAAAGAAATCACAATATGAATGTGAAAACTCAAAATTTTATACTACAACGTACAAAAAAAATAACAATATGAATGGAGAGACGGAGAAAGAAATACTGACTGAAGGGAAGACGGCTTTGGGGGCATCCTCGCCGGCATAACCAGCCTTGCAACTGTGATAACCCAGGTCAATTACTATTGCTGATACCTCGTCTGTTGTTGACACATAAACAAAGATTTCATTTGTCTAGGAATTCAATATGAACAAGAAGCGTCGTAGAGGGAGGTTTGTTCACTTACCACCTCCATACATTGTTGCAAAGTGAGGAGAAATCGAGTGTGGTCCGAAATGTGTTGTATGTTTGGGTTTTAGGGTTTAGAGGTTGGCGCAAAATTTTCAAATTGGGGGAGGCTTGCGGGTCAACGTTATAAATATTTTACCGGTACCGACACATTTATAGGGTGTTTAGCATTGTTATGAATACCGGTACGTTCCGGCCGGAACGTACCGTTTCGGACTAAAATTGGTACCGAAATTTAAATTTTGGTACCAGATGTAAATGCCGGTCGGTACCGGCTAATACCGGTCGACGGTATTCAAAATACCGGTCAAATACCGGCCGGTATCGGAAATTTTAAAAAATTGGAGGACTTTTTTGCAAAATTTTCAAAAAATTTTAAAATCTCCCTCCCTCCCTCCTACCTCTCTTTCTCCCATTTTTTTCAAAGTTTTTTAATTAGTTATTTTATTTATTTCAACTTTTATAATTGTTGTGAATTTTTAATTTTTGTTTTTAAATAATAATAAATATTCTTATTATTACTAATAATAATTATAAATTAAGTAAAACTTAAAAATAAATTATTTTTAATATTTTATATAATATTTATTAATAAAGTATTTTTAAAAATATCTTATTTT
>JANQBM010000007.1:2251577-2283773 GCA_025594535.1 Erythroxylum domingense
GGTAAAAGGTCAACTTTTCTTGTAAATCCTTATTAAGTTTAGTAAATTTATTCGTCAGGTTGCCCCGTGATTTTTTCCCTTTGTACTGAAGGGTTTCTCATGTTAAATCTTGGTGTTTGTTTCAATGTTTAGTTTCTTCTCATATTTTTCTGCTACTACAATAAGGAGAGTTCTTTCCTGTTGTTAATATGATTTGTGTATTTATCTCCCAACAAGTAGTATCATAGCCATTGTAATGTAAGGTGGAAACAACCCTATAGAAAAGTTATCGTCATCAAATTACTTGATATGGAGGCCTATAATGGAGGATCTTTTGTATTGCAATGATCTCTTTGATTTTACTGATACAGACAGAGGTGTGAAGGATGATGTTCCTTCTAAACTTGAAAAGATGTTGGACAAAGAATGAGAAAAGATGAAGTAAAAAACTCTGGACACTGTAAGACAATGGATTGATATAAGCATATTCAACCATTTATCTCAAGAAACAAATCTTTTTAAGCTATAAAAGAAGATAGAAGGTTTGTATGAAAGAAAGACTGCTCACAACAAGGCCTCTATGATTAAGAGGCTTGTAAAGTTGAAGTTGAAGGTTGAGAAATCAGTTTCGGAGCATCTAAGTGATTTCCAAGAGATAGTTAACAAGTTTACTACAATGAAGATCATTCTTGATAATGAGATTCAAGCTCTATTCCTAATGAGTTCGTTATTGGATAGTTAGGAAATGCTAGTGGTGATAAGTAGCAATTCGACTCCTGAAGGTGTGCTCTTTTTCGATGCAATCAAAGAGAGTATGTTTAACGAAGAAATTAGAAGAAAGGAGATTAGAGCTAACAAAGTGTAGGGTTTCATGACAGAAAGTAGGGAAAGAACAAAAGTAAGGGTCTCAATGGTCGTGGCAAGTCTAAAAACAATTCAAAGTTGAAAGGTGACAATGACATGAAGACATGTTACTATTGCGATAAGCTAGGACATATTAAGAGTTTTTGTTATAAGTGAAAGAGGGATTAGAAAAAGGAAGCTCATCAAAATGATGATGATGATAAAAGTACAGCTGCAACTGCTTCAAGAACAGATGATAAGGTGTCAATAGTTTGTACAACTAATGAATGCTTTCATATCAGCAACGTTGGTTCAGAATGGTTGATTGACATAAGAGTATTTTATCATTGTGTTCCTAAGAGGAGTACTTCTTAAGCTACAAGAGCAGAGATTTTAGGAACGTCAAGATAGGAAACCAAAATTTTGCCAAGATAATCGATACAGTTGATATCTAAGTTCAGACAAATGTTTGATGCTTACTGACCTTAAGAGATGTATGATACATCCCCAATCTAAGACTGAATCTGTTATAGATGAATATATTAGATCAAGAAAGGTTTCAACATACTTTTGAGGATAAGAAGTAGAAACTGTCCAAAGGCACAATGATGGTAGCCTGAGGAGAGTTATGTTGCTCATTGTATAAAACATACTTAAGGTTTGTGATGATGGAGAACTATACAAAATCGAATAGGAATCTTCACTGAATCTGTGGCATCAACGATTGGGACACATAAGTGAGAAAGGATTAAAGTTAATAGGTAGAAAATCCCTTATCCCAGTAAAGAACTCATAACTACTTAATCATTTAGATCATTGCTTGATTGGAAAGTAACATGGAGTCTCTTTCAAGAGAAGATCTACAAGGAAGTTAGAGTTATTTAAGTTGATGCATTTAGATTTCTGTGGTCCTATTGAGGATGAGTCACTAGGAGGTAATAGACATTTTGTTACATTTATTGATGATACTTTCAGGAAGACTTGGGTGACCATGTTGAATTCTAAAAGTTAAGTTTTTGAAACTTTTAAGAAGTTTCATGTAATGGTAGAAACGGAAGCTAAGAGGAAGCTGAAGTGCCTGCAAACTAATAATGAAGGAGAGTATACTTCTAATGTGTTTGAAGAATACTGTACATCGCATGGCATCAGACATGGGAAAACCAAACCAGGGACTCCACTGCCTAATTGGGTTACAAAAAGGATGAACATAACCATTGTTGAGAAGGTTTGTTGTATGCTGAAGATGTATATGTTGCTAAAGACATTATGGGGAGAAGCAGTCTGAACTGCAGTCTACCTGATTAATCGAGCTCCCTTTGTTTCAATGAATTTTAAGATTCTCGAGAGACTGTGAATTGGCAAGGATCCCATATATCATCACTTGAGAGTTTTTAGGTACAAGGTATTCAGACACATACCTAAGGATCAGAGAAAGAAGCTTAACTCAAAGTTAATACCTTGCATCTTTGTTAGATATGGAGGTGATTAGTTTGGCTTCAGACTTTATGACTAAGAAAAGAAAAAGATGGTCAAGAGCCAGGATGTGGTGTTCCAGGAGCATGAGAGGTGTTGATCTTCTGAGTGGAGATAAATCATCACACTGCACCTTATCAAAAGGCATAGTTAGCTCTTTGCAAATTCTTTCGACTATTGAGCAGCCAATAGGTGAAGAAGATGAAGTGTGTGGCTAAGCACACATTGGTGGAGATTAGATACAATATGATATTAATGGCTATATAGACCACATCCAGATAATATTAAAGATGAATCTATTAAGGATAATGAGTAAGGGGAGCAATTGAATCCAAAGTTGATGAAACATAGCTTCGAAGGTCGACAAGGAAGAAAAAGCCTTCTACAAGATATCTAAGTTATGGGTGTTACTTACCGCTGAGGGGGAGCCTAAAAATATGCAAGAGGTTGCATCTTGTGAAGACAAAAATATTTGGCTAATCTTTGGCTTGCAGCTATGAAGGAAGAGACGGATTCTTTGAAGAAGAATAATACATAAGAGTTTGTAAAGCTTCCAAAAGGCAAAAAGGCATTGAAGAGCAAATGGGGGTTCAAGATAAAGAGAGATGGTAATAAGCTGGTCAAGCACAAGTTGAGGCTGGTAGTGAAAGGATTTGGTAAAAAAAAAAGAGTGTTGATTTTGATAAATTCTTTCCCCAGTAGTTAAGATGACCCTAGCTCGGACGGTTTGGGTCTAACTGCTTGTTTGGATCTTAAAATCGAATAACTGGATATTAAAACAATTGGATATTAAAACAACCTTTTTGCATGTATATTTAGAAGAGGAGATAAACATGGAGCAACCATAAGGTTTCAAAGTTAAAGGTAAGGAAAATTTGTTTTGCAAGTAGAAGAAAAGTTTAAATGGCTTAAAACAAGCTTTAAGGCAATGGTATCAGAAGTTTGATTCCTTCACGATAGATCATGGTTTCGAGCAAACTTATGTCGATGCTTGTGTGTATGTCAAAAAGTTCTCAAGTGAGAACTTTATCATTCTTCTTCTGTATGTTGATAATATGCTAATTATGGGTCAAGACATTAGTAATTCATTAAGTTAAAGGAAGAATTATGATAACTTGGATAGGAAAAACAGGAAAATGTGATTGTCTGAGGAGAGATATATTAAATGAGTGCTGGAAAGGTTCAATATGAAGCATATCAAGCTAGTTAGCACACCACTGGCATCACATTTCAAGTTGTGTAGGCGTGCATGTGCCTCAACAGAAAAGAAAAAATATGGTATGTCCTCTATTCCATACTCATTTTTAGTGAGGTCTTTGATATATGCAATGGTGTGCATAAGCCCAGATATTGCTCAAGTTGTTGGGATGGTAAACAAATTCTTATTGAATACAAGGAAGGTTCACTGGGAAGCAATAAAATAAATTATGAGATACTTAATAGGCATACTAAAGTGGAGTTTGTGCTTTGGTAATGGTGAGCCAATTCTAGAAGGTTTTACGGATGCAAATGTGGTTGGAGATCTTAATGGAAGAAAATCCACTTTCAGTTTTTTGTTTTAGTTTGCAAGGGGAGTCATCCTATCACAATCTAAGCAAAAGTGTGCAACTTTATCTATGAATAAAGTAGAAGCGTGTAAGGAGATCCTCTTGCTGAAAAGGTTACTTTAAAAGTTGGATATAAAGCAAGAAGATTATGTGATATTTTGTGATAATCAAATTGCTATTTACTTAAGCAAAATATACTGTCTATCGTTCCTATACAAAGTATATAGACATTAAATATCATTGGTTGAGGTATATGACAGAAGAGCAACAATTAATGTTAAAGAAGATTCACAAGAATTTGAATGTTGCTGATATGCTGACTAAAGTAGTTCCCAAAAACAAGTAGAGATTTGTAGTAAGTTTGTCGGAATGTATCACAAGTAGATGAACAAGAGTAATGTGTCTTCTTTATATTTGATATGGAGGGAGAGATTGTTAAGTGTCCAACCCTATTTTGAGATCTTGAAAGATGTAGCAGATAAGATCACAGTAGATATACATCAGCTCTAAAAGATAAAGATCATGTGGGAGGATCATCTGAAGATAGTAGAGATCTTCATGGATATGGATGTATCATTCCTAGATAGATGTAATCTCTTATCTTGTTAGTTATGATGTAGATAAATCCTATCAGATAGAGTCCTATTTAATAGGGATGTCATGTTAATAGATATTGCGATGTAATCTGATTAGGATAAGATATGATCTGGCTAGTTGAGTTTAGTTAGGATTCTAATGAGAAGTGCTTATAAATAGCTCATTTGAGCCTTGCTCTATGAGATAGAGAGGGTGGTCACAACGTCCAAAAGTGAGGAAAATTAGAGAAAGGGCAAAGAGGGTTAGATTCTCATCCTTGTATGGATGTTTTTGAGATTGGTTTTGAGGGTTTGTTGATTGTGATATCAACTTTGGTTTCAATCTTGAAACTTTGCGAGACAACTTGTTATTGTGGGGGGTGAGAGATCAACTTTTCTTTTAAATCCTTATTGAGTTTAGTAGATTTATTTTTCAGTTTTTCCATGGTTTATTTCCTTTATACTAGAGAGTTTTTCAAGTTAAATCTTGGTGTTTACTTCATTGTTTAGTTTCTTCTCATATTTTTTTGTTGCTGCAACAAAGAAAGTTCTTTCTTATCGTTAATATTTGGTTAATCTTTTAAAGACTTGTGTATTTGTCTCCCAATATGAAGGTGCTAGTGTCTAGCAGATTAGCGGTGTTCGCAACGTGCAAGGCTACAAGGTTGAGGAAGTAGAGAGTATCATGTAGTGGTTGGTGGCAATGCATGACAACGTAAATGAAGACTAAAGGACCTGTTGCTAACGATAGAGAAGAGTAGCAGGTGGTGAGTGAATGATGAAGGAGAGCACTCTGTCTGGATCTAAATTTTGGAGAAAGTGAGGGGCTGGTGACAATGGTGAAAGGTGGACTAAAGGAGAGCAAAAATGAGAGGTTCATTCATAAAGGTTAGTATGTTTATAGTTTAATTTGTTCTTTACAATTTGGTCCACCACTTTTAAAAATTTCATAGTAACCCTAATAAATTTCAATATTTCAGGTATTGGCAGGTACCAATTGGTACAGAATGATGCTTGTATAAGTGGTTTTGATTAAATTGGTTTGTTTAAAAACAACTTTTTGATTAAAAAATGTGTCAAAATAAAAAATAAAAATGGAAATTATCATAAGTAATTAAAAAAAATTTGATTTCTAAAATTCTTAAAAGAACTCATTTAAAATATTTTTAGAAAAATAATTTTAAAAATTTTAGTTTTTAAAATTATTAAAAAATCCTCTTAAATTTTTAAAGAAAAATTCTTTTTAAATTTTGTTAAAAAATAACAGCAAAACATATGTGATATAAATATCATATGTGAATAAATTAAATCCAACTTCAATAAACAATTTATTATAGTTATTTTAAGGGATAACTAATTTTAAAGTGTGAAACATTTTGAGACTTTTTCAATTAACTATCGAAGTTCGTAAAATTTTCAGTTAAGTGATCAATCTCTTACAATTCGGTTCAAAATATTAGTTATGCTAGTACTTTGCTGATTTGGCTAATACAATCATTTTTTATTATGACATATAGGCTTTCATGTGAAATTAATGGCTAATTAATCTTTCACGTGGACTAAAACATACAACTCATAACTTACACCGAGAACCCATACTTATAACACGTTGCTCATATGCCCATATATCATTTAATTTCAAAATGAGATATAACAGTTTGTTGATAGTTCATCTGGAGATTGAACTGATAAAGCAAACACACACAAGAGGGGAGTGAATTGTTTGTAACTTCAAAATTTTTGCAATTTATTATCAATCTATACAAAAGACAGGCGGCTGTTAAAATTTGAAATGAAAGGAGTCGCTTATGATTTGAAAACAATAGTAGCTATAGTGCAGAAATTTAAAACTAAGGAAAAAGAAAGGAGGACATAGTCAATTTATACTGGTTTGGCTTATAACCAAGTCTACATCTAGTCTCCAAGTATCCCATTTGAGTATTTCACTAAAATCTCCAAGTAGTGATTTGACGAGCCTCTCCAAGTTCATAAGTACATCTTTTACAAGATTCTTCAACCTTCCACACTAGTAGTATTTGGTCAGCCTCTACAAGCTCTCAATATTTGAAAGTAGGATTTGCTCAATATGAGCTACAAAGGATGATCTCTCTTAATAGAGTGTTTTGACTTTCTAAAGCACGAAGGGTAGATAAAGATATCACTTTCAAGTTTGGGTATAACCGCTACTGATATATTTTAAATCTAGTTTTGATTGGATGTAGTAGCTCTTCCTTAAATAGTAGTTCTCTTCAATAGTACTTTTGAAATTTCTTCATATATACTAGCTATTGCTTCAAATTTATCATGAAACAACTAACTGAATCAATTTTGAATATGTTAAAACATCTTCATATCATCTATGATAGTATCTTCAAATATCTAAACATTTGGATAAGTTTATGACTATGTCTCGAAGCCAACTATTGAATTTGTCTATACAGAAATGATGGGGACTATACATTCTACATTTTGTGGAACCTTTTTTGACTGTTTGAATGAGTTTATTAAGTTGGCTCTTGTAAAATAGGAGTTGTTAGATGCTTACCTTCTCATTTAAACAAATAACTAAGTTACATAACCATTTTTATATTGTTATTACATAACCATTTTTATATTGTTATCTTTAGGATAAATGTGATAATTCAGTTAAATAAATTTAAATTTGGAAAAATATTATTGATTGTTATTATCAAAATCATTAAATTAGGAGCCTTGAGCTGACAATCTCCCATTTTTTGATGATGACAAGCAATAACAAATATATTTTCAAAAGACTCAAATAATTGTCAAGGATTTCTAAAAATACCTATAATCTTTATGTAAGTCCTTAACAACAATCGTGATTAGAAGGAGTCTCTTACTACCGCTAAGTAGTAGAAGTCTATCCTTTGTCGAAATGAAAAAGAATTATATGCAAGCATAAAGTTAAGCATATTCAATTATGAATATCAAGCATCTATCATACTATATCAACATGTTCATCATATATTATCATTGAAAACATTCAATATAATTTCAACTATGAATATCAAGCATTTATACACTTATATTAGCATGTTTATTATAAATATCATTGAAAACATTCAACATATATCAACATATTAGAATGCTCGTTATGAATATCATTATATATATATATATACCAAAGCATGTTTCAAAATATATCTATGTATTTACTCTCCCCCTTTGTCATTATTAAAAAGGAAGAGGAAGAAACTAAACATGCAAATCAAAATATCCATGTAAACATAAACCATAAATAGAAATATTTGGGTCATCCATTGAGAACTTAAAAATGGTATGTTTTTCAAGGAATGGATCGTTGATCCTTGAGAATGGTGAAGAGGGCCTAAAGCAGGTTCTACATTTTAGTGACTTGTTCTTACATTGTGGTCATTTGGACATTCATTTGGTACTGAATGAACTTGATATCCCGCATTTATTGTTGGAGTACAAGAGTGTTGGTATCTTAGGAGGTAACCGATTCTGTCTCTCTGTAGAAGGTCCTATGACATATGCAACTCGTTTAGTCTTTTTGTCAACCCATACATGCTCTTTCATCTTGTACCCAAATTGGAAAGGAATGGTACTTTACAAGTTCATAACAATCTAATTTGTCAAAAGGAACACCATAATTGCAAGAATTTTTGTCAGAAACATCCCATAAGGTAAACATCTAGTGGTGTTATTATGACTTCCCTTATCTATCATAGATTGTATGATAATAGCAGGAAGGTTCCTTCCCTTTGAGCAAGTTGTAGATGACATAAGTGTCTAAGAGACTGCACCTATATCATCGAACATGAAAGGAGGCAGAATGTGACTAGCAACTACCTTTCTTTTTCTGTAGTACATTTTGTATCTGGCCTCAACTTTCATTGATTTAAAAGTTTTAGGAGTTTCTGATAACTCTCCTTTCTCTGGTATAGAAGAGTCCTTACTTTTGGATTTTTCAAGAGGAGCTTTCGGGGTTTCATCAAAGATAGGGTGCTCTTGACTTATAAGATCCTTTGTAGGTTTCTTAACGATAAGAGCTTTTCCTCTTCTTACTTCCTCTCTTCTTCTTTTTCGGGAAGATTCTTCTTGTATTGGTTCATCATCTTTTTTAGAGTCCTTTTCCTTTTTCATCCAAAGTCTTTTTCTCACCCTGTGCCTTGGATATACTAGTTCTTGTTCATGGTCTTCTGAAGAGGTGAACAGGTTCTTCTTTAATGTCATCATCATTTATAGAAATAATCCTTTGTACCTCAGGCAAATTAGTAATAGTTAAACCAATTTTAAAAATGACGGTGGAGAAGATGGTCTTGTAATTAGAGATTAAAAAAGAATACCTATGTTTGATTAAGAGAGAATACCCATGTTCGATGGTGAAATTGGAGACTGCACCTTACTAGGAGATTTCTTTTCACTAGGTGACTCCTCTTCACTAGTAGACTCCTATTTATCTTCGAGGAATTAGGGTTTGGTTTGTCAGATTTAGGGTTCTCTTCATAAGATTGATTTCGAGGGTCATTCCTCTATTTGGTCTTAAATTCATGGTATAGGGCTTCACTAGATGAATCAGAAGTTATATTTTTTGGTGATTGTGATGGCACATTCTTCCTTTTTCATTCATACTTGTGCAAAGGTTCCATTAATCTTTGTACATGTTTCCCCAAAAATAGTGACTTTTTTATAGAGGAAGAAGCAATGGGTTTCGTTTGGGTTTTCGATGTGGGTGTCATAGAGGGTTCAAGAATAGAGGATTTTGATCTTTGTTCATGACGTAATATTTCACCATGGCTCAAAGTGGGTTTTAGATTCTTTTAGGCTTTATTTTTAGTTCGGGCCATTGTAGTAAAAGTCACCATAAATTTCTAAAAACTTTTAGGATTTGATCAAAGAGAAAGAGTCCAATTGCAGTGAGTAATTCAATTGACATCGAAGATGAGTCGATGTAATGGAACCATTGCTGGGTATGCTAATGGGTTTCTGAGAGAGAATTTCATCAAATGGTGAAAAAAGTGCACAAGTTCCCATAAATTACATTGTTTAGTAACTGCAACTTTTAGACAAAGTTACTCTTCCTTTTTGAAATGATAGGAGCCTTCTATGTAATACACTAGAAGGAGCCTGTTAATATCTACAAAAAGAAGTAAAATATTTTTTCTGAAGATAAAATCATTGAACAGAGTTAGACTTTTGATAATATGCACATACCAAGCTCTTTTTTTAATAAACAAATTCTATCTTTTGAAAGTGGCTTAGTAAAAATGTCAGTTACTTGGTTTTCATTATTAACATGCAATAATTCAATAGTTCCTTCTAAGACATGATCTCTAAGAAATTGGTGTTTAACTTCTATATGCTTAGTCCTAGAGTGATGTACATGATTTTTAGATAAATTAATTGCACTTGTTTTGTCACATAATATAGGAGTATGACTAAAGTTTAGAGAAAAATCTTGGAGTTAATGTTTCATCCATAAAATCTGAGCATAATAGCTAGCAGCTACTATATATTTTGCTTCAATTATTGAAAGTGTTGTGCAATTTTGGTTCTTGCAAGACCAAAAAACTAAACATCCATCAAGCAATTTATAGTAGCCACTTGTGTTTTTTTGTCATCCTTATCAGCTGCATAATCTGCATCATAGTTGCCAACCATGTCATATAAATATGTTTTTGGATACCATAGTCGAAAGTCCATGGTTCCAAGAAGATAATGAAAGATCATCTTAACTGCTTGAAGGTGGCTCTCTTTAGGATTTAACTAAAAACATGCATAAAGACACACACTATTCATAATATCTGAACCAATCATTCCTCTGTATTTTGTCTCGTTAGTAGCCTTGCCTGCTTCATCCTTATCAAGCTTAGTTCCAATATACATCAGAGTTCTAGTATACTAGTTGTGAAACAAAGGAAACATAATTGTTTTTGAAGCATGCTCTGGTTGTTAGACTTTTTGAAGGGTCTCTTAAAATATACTGAAGTGTATCAAGACCTCTCCATTCTTGTGGTGTCCTGAAACTTCTGCTTTGAGCATCTGGTGTCTTTTGTTGCATAGGTGCCTGTTGATGTGTATTCACAGAAGGAGCCTCTTTTTGTCTTATCTTTATAAAGACCTTTTTGATCTTGCGAATCTAAAGGCATTACTAATGTAGTTTGAGTTTATGGTGTATTTTGAGGGACTAAAGGATGCTCTTCATCATCCGAATGAATAACTATTGTTAATGATAATGTTTTATCGAATACAACATGTATTAACTATTCTATCCTCTTATTTCTTTTGTTTTAGACTCTAAATACTTTGCTAGCAATGTTGTATTCTAGAAAGATGGCTTCGTTAGACCTTGCATCAAATTTGCCAAGGTTTTCCTTACCATTATTCAACGTAAAACACAAGCAGTCATAAGCCCAAAAGTAGGCAACATTAGGTTGTCTTCCTTCCACAACTCATAAGGAGTCTTTTTTAGAATAGGTTTATAGGGCAACTGTTTATAATGTAACAGGTAGTAGATATAACTTCTACCCAATAGCCATGAGGTAGACCACTTTCACATAGTATGTTCCTGACCATATCAACAAAGGTTTTGTTCTTTCTCTCAACAACCCCATTTTGCTAAGGAGTCCTTGGACAGGAGAAATTATGAGTTATATCATTTGTTAGCTTAAGGATTTTAAATTAATGATTTTGATGATAACAAATAATAATATTTTTGTTAAGATTTCAAAATTCAAATTTATTGGATTATTTTTCTTTCTGAAAGATAACAATATTTAAGAGATCGTTTGTTCAAATAAAAGAAAATTTTCTTATTTTTACGTGAATAAGTCTAACAAATTCATTTTTGAAAGTAAGAAATAGTTCGACAATATTTGGAATGGATAAGCTCCTATCGTACAAAGGATCCTGCTATTAAACCAATTCACAAGTCAACTTCAAAGACGCAGTCAAAGGATTATTCAAATAACCAGATACTTGAAGATTCTATCAAAGATAATGAGAAAGATGTTGTGATAGAATCGAAGTTGTTTAAGGTAATTATTTAATGATCAATTTGAAGCAACAACTAGTTGACAGGAATCTTTATTTAAGGGAGAGCTATTGTATTTGATTATGCAACAAACTTTAGAAGCCCATCGATAGCATCAATTCTTATTCTTGAAAATTTATATGTTATTACTTCTAAGCTTTAGAAAGTGAAAACACTCTATTGAGAGAGATATATTTATTAAGTTCATATTGAGCAAACCTTACTTTCATCAGTTGAGAGCTTGTAGAGGCTTGATAAGTATTACTAGTATGGAAGGTTCAAGAACCTTGAAAAATATATACTTATGAGTTTAGAGAGGCTTGTTAAATTACTACTTGGAGATTTATTAGTGAAACACTCAAGTTGGACACTTGAGGACTAGACGTAGGCTTCGTTATAAGCCGAACCGGTATAAATTGACTGTGTCGTTCTTTCTCTTTCCTTAACTTTTAAATTTTCACATTTTAGTCACTTTTGTTTTCAGTTTGGAGTGACTCCTTTCAATTTAAAGTTTGACAGGCTTCTTTCTCTGTGGAATTTAATAGGCTCCTTTTGTTACAAGTTTTTAACAGGATCATTTCCTTTTAAATTTTTTATAGACTCCTATTATTTACACAAATTGACAGTAACCTTTAAAAAATTTTCAAGTCACACACAATTCACCTCCCTTTTGCATGTATTTGTTTTATCATTTGGTATCAAAGCAAGTTTTTATATTTATTGCATTTTACAGCACGTGATAGATCATGGTAAACAACTTGAGAAGTCTTGAAGGACAATATGATACAAAGCCTCCTTATTTCAATGTAAACAACTATTCATATTGGAAGGAAAGGATGACAATTTATCTCCAATATGTGGACATTGAAGTCTGGTAAGCTATCAAAAGGGAGATACAGTTCCTGCTACTGATGACATTAAATTATGGACCAATGTTGATAGAAGAAATGCATAGCTGAATGCTAAAACAAGACATCATCTAATTTGTGCACTCTCTCCAGAAGAATATGAAAAGATATCCTATTGTTCTACAATAAAGAAAATGTAGGACAAGCTTCAAGTCACTTTTGAAGGAAAAAATAAGGTGAAAAAGTATAGGAAAAGTCTTTTAGTGCATCAATATAAAACTATTAGCATGAAACAGGGAGAAACCATAGATAAATTCTTTGGACAATTCAATATCACTATCACAACATTGACGAACTTAAGAAAGATATATCCCGATGATGAGCTCGTAACAAAGATCCTAAGGTCACTAACAAAATAATGGAGACTAAAGTAACAACTCTAAAGACTATAAAGGATCTAAACACTATTTCACTTGATTAGCTAAAAGAAAATTTTATGATCCATGAGATAGAGTTTCGATGAGAAAAAGGATCCTCCTATAGAAGAGGAATGGCTTTGAAAGTTATTGACGATACAACTCCATCAAATGGTGATGAAAGAGAAATTGAATTGCAGATAGATGGAGGTAATGAAATCAACTTTATGGTAAAAAAGTATGCACATTTTTATAAAAAGAAGCTGATAAAGAAAATAGAAGGAAATAAAAAAACTGGAAATAGTAGGTTCATGTCAAAAGGCAGTAGCAACAATAGTAATACACAGAATAATCAAATTATATGTTATCATTGCAAGAATCCTAGAAATACTAGACTAGAATGTCCCTTTCTTCTTCAAAAGGGTAAAAATGAAAATAGAAGACCTAAAAAGTAAGCTATGACTATAACTTGGTCTAATGAAGACTTCGAAAACTTTGATGAAGAGTTTAAAGAAGGAAGCAATGTTTGCCTTATGGCAAACTCAGGACAAGATAAGTTATATAGTTCTAATTATGATATTGAATTTGATGATCTAAGAGATGTATATCATGAACTATATGCTAAATATAAGAAGTTAACTGTGCAACATTTCAAAGAGGTTGAAAAAGCTAAAAATGATTATTCTTTGAGGAATAAAATTAAATCATTAGGATCAGTGAATAAGAACTTGCTATCCAAAAACATATCTTTTACTAAGATTGAAAATGATTATAAGCAAAAGATGTCCAAAAAAGGTTTTTTAGATTAGAAAGTAAAACAATTAGAAGAAAAGTTTTTTGCACTAGAACTTGAAATAGAAAAATTTTGTGAAAAGGTCATATTTTTGGAAAAGGATTTAATAAAATTTGTTTATGGAAAGAATAATCTTGATGCATTTTTTGGTAATGGTAAAGGAGTTTTTGATAAAGCTGGAATAAGATATAATGAAAATAACAATATCAAGTTGTACAAGAACTTCTTTGTTAAAAATAGTAGTACCTATAGTCAAAACAGCAAGAACCTGATGCATGGTAAAAATAATAGTAACCTTCATTCATTTGTTTTATGTTTCTACTATGGAAAGCATGTACATATGAGTCATTTTTGTAACATTAGTAGAATGAAGAAATTATCTAAAATATTTGTTTGGAGATCGAAAGGTCAAAATACTAACCTAAAAGGAGCCAGAAAAGTTTGGGTACCTAAATTGAGATAATATATTCTGCAGATATTTTTCAGAACAGTTATAAGAGAAAAATCAATGGATAGTTGACAGTGGGTGTTCAAGACACACAACAGGTGAAATATAACATTTCAGCTATATTGAAAGCAAAGATGGAGGTAATGTTGTCTTTGCTAACAAAAATAAGGTAAAGATCACAGGAATAGGTAAAATTGGTGCCCTTGACTCTACTTCTATAGATAATGTTCTCTATGTTGATGGTTTGAAACATAACCTACTAAGTGTAAGTCAATTATATGACAAGGGATATAAAGTCACAATTTATCCCTGTTGAATTGGTGTGTATAGGTATTGATTTGGAAATTTTGATGAAATTTAGAAAATTCCTGAATTTTTGGGTAAGTTTTGAACTAGGAAAAATGCCAAGTGGAAGGAAAATTGATAAATGGAAGTAGAATTAAGAGTCAAATGGCAGTGGAAATTTTATAAATGAAATTTGGATTTAATGACATATGTCATTGAAATTTGGAGACAATTGAAGTAGAAATTGGAGTTAATTGGACTAGTTAAATGACAGAACCTAGTTTAAACCTATAAGGATTGGACATGTGGCAGGTGACTATGTCTTAAACCCACGATTCTTTTAACTTCTTCAAGACCATTTAATTGTTTGTATTTTGTTTTCTTCTTCTTTTTCGTGGCTTCTTCTCCTCTTTCACAAATTTTTCTCGCCTATCTTTATTCACGTTGAACCTAGCCCTCTCATCTTTCACTTGCTACTGATGCCATGAGTTATGTGAAAGTGATGTAGTTGGCGCATCGCTTCCGTCAAAATGTGCTCGAATGTCCAAAGGATGTACGGGTTTGTGTCATATGGGAGCAGGGTGCCACGCTTATTCTCTGATTTAATTTTATTCTTCAAAGAAGCATAGTTGTTTTTAGATTTCTTAACCTCTTTAACATATTGCACACTTAATTTCTTATACTATGCATACAATTCATGGTATTTATCTCTTAGTTCATCAATTTCAAGATCAAAGTCACAACCATATAACTCATCCTCTTCTAAATCAACTAATGAGGCAATTGTTGCTTGCTTTTTTAAGCTCTTCTTTATTAAAATTTTCAAAATCTTCATCATACTAAACTGCGGTCATAGCTTGCTTTCTAGGTCTTTTATTTTCTATTCTGTCCTTTTGAAGAAGAAGGGGACATTTTGATCTAGTGTGTCCAAGCTTCTTGTAGTCATCCTTTCCTTCCAATAAAATAGTTGTTTATATTAAAATAAGGAGGCTTTTTGACATATTGTCCTTTAAGAATTCTCAAGTTGTTTGCCATGATTTATCACTTCCTATAAAACATAATGAATGTGAAATCGTACTCTGATACTAAATGATAAAGTAAACACACGTAAGAGGGGATAAATTATGTATGACTTGAAAATTTTCACAAGTTACTATTAATCTGTACAAAAGACAAGCAACAGTTAAAATTTAAAATGGAAGGATCCTCTTGTGATTTGAAAACAATATTAGCTATAGTGCGAACATTTAAAAGCTAAGGAAAAAGAAAGGAGGACACATCTAATTTATACTAGTTCGACTTATAACTAAGAATACATCTAATCCCCAAGTATCCTACTTAAGTGTTTCACTAAATTCTCCAAGTAGTGATTTGACTAGCCTCTTCAAGCTCATAAGTAAATCTTTTAGAAGGTTCTTCAGCATTCTACAATAGTAGTATTTGACCAGCCTCTACAAGCTCTCAACAATTGAAAGTAGGATTTGCTCAATAAGAGTTATAATGGATAATCTCTCTCAATAGAGTGTTTTCACTTTCTAAAGCACAAAGGGTAGATAAAGATATGAATTTTGAGTTTGGGTATAGCTACTATTGATATATTTTAAATCTAGTTTTGAGTTGATGCGACAACTCTTCCTTAAATAAGAATTCTCTTCAACAGTTCTTTTGAAATTTTCTTTACATATACTAGTCATTGCTTCAATTTTATCATGAACTAACTAACTGAGTTAATTTTGAATTTGTTAAAACATCTTCTATATCATCTATGACAGTATCTTCAAATATCTAGATGCTTGGATAAGTTATTGACTATGTCTCGGAGCTAACTGTCAAATTCATTCCGTACAGAAATGATAGGTACTATCCATTCCAGATTTTGTAGAACTTTTTCTAAATGTTTAAATGGGTTTGTTAAGTTGGTTCCTATAAAATAGGAGTTGTTAGATGTTTATCCTCTCACTTAAATAGATAACTAAGTTATATAACCATTTTTATATTGTTATCTTTTGGATAAATGAGATAATTCAGTTAAATAAATTTGAATTTAAAATGTAACTAAATATTATTGATTGTTATCATCAAAATCATTGAATTAGGAGCCTTGAGCTAACACATAAAAGTACATTTGAATTCTTCTATTGGTTTTATGTGTTATAGGATTTGGAAACAAAAATAAAATAAAATGGTGTTAGTGCAAGGACTAGTTATGTGCCTTCCTGTTCGAGCGAAATAACTATGATTCTACACAATTCCTATGAATGGTCCCTTTGTGAGCAACAACATTAAGCTTCTTAGAAGTGAGTTGTGGGGATTTAAGGCAATTGTTGGTTGCAAGGCCAAATTGGGTATTTTTGAATAGGCAATCAAATGTGGAAATTGTAACTAGGTTCAGTGTAGTTTTAAGTTCTTTATTGAATGGTAATAGGAGCAGAGGTAAAAACTTCTATGAAAGAATATGTTAACTTTAGCATAGTTGAAGTTGGTACGCTTATGTAATAGCTACTAAGATTTGGTATTCTTTAACTTCTAACACGTATGAAAATGTTGTTTAGTATTTACCACTATTGGATGGATAAGCAATGGAATCAAATATTTTATATATTTTTTAATATCTGGTATAATACATGCTTACTGTTTCAATTCGATTTCACCTTGTAATTGAGATCAAGAGTAGACTAGATGGTTTTGTTGTCAAAAAGAGGAATAGGAGGCACCTGCAATATGTCTATAACAATCCTCAATGAAGTAATTTACCAGACTATATCCCACATCTAGCAATTGTACTGAAGATGGAAAACGAGATTGATCTTCTTCCTTCTCCTGATAATTATTTGTAAGTATATTTTAGATTTTGACAATTACTAGTTTATGTAATTTTATGATTGTTAGATTTTTTCTTTGAACACCATGAATTACATTTTTTGTAGTGGAGATGCCTAGCGTATTACTAATAGAAGTCACTCGTAATGTTCAAATTGCAAGTTATAAGTTGCCTTCTGTTATATAATAGTGGAAGCGACAAATTTTGACTTAATGAATTCCTTCCTTTCACATCCTAAAATAATGTCTAAATAAGAGTTTGATTGACCTTTGATGTTCAGGCTAGACCAGGTGGAGGAGATGGTTGACAAGTTGGGCTAAGAAATATGATTTAGTTTTTTTAATTCTTCTATCATTTCCTTCTTCTAAAATAAGATATTTTATATGAAAGAATAACAAAAAAATGCTAGCTCCGTGCATAAGAATTATATGGGAAAGCTATTGCATTCAGAAAAGTGTATGAAAATATGAGAAAGATGAATATGGCTTATTGAATTTGAGTGTGAGAATTGAAAATATCAATACCAAATTCAGGATTTTGATCATTATCATTGCCAATCACCTTTATAGGTGAAACTTGTTTACCAAGAGAATGCATGAGGCCTATTTTACTTGATTTTACCTTAAAAAGGTATATCTATCTTGGTTTAAAGATTTTTTCAGACATGCATTGAAAATATTTTAATGGATGAAAATTTACATGATGATTGATTTCATTATTATAACAAGTCAATGATTCATAATTTGTAAGTTTTGATCTTTGCCCTTTAGATGTCATTAATGTTGCTGTAAGATTCAAAGTAACGTGTTATTTGTCATTTCCTTCCTATTTGAGTTTTATCTTTATCACTGTTATTGTTGACTAATTCAAGCTTTAGTTGTTTCCACTTTATCAGAACGTGTACCGCCTTGTTTCCACTTTATTAGAATGTTTACCACCTTCTTTCCTCTATTACTATAGTTTAGGGATAATATTTGATCTATTTCATCACTAAAGTTGAGGATAAGTGAAGGCCATGTACTTGCTAATTGTTAGGACCTAAAGCTTATAAAAGTTTGTTATCTTTATGTTGAAAGTGTGTGAGAGTGAATAAAAAAGAAAGTTTTATTTCTTCAGTGTTCATCTTTTTTCTCTTTCTATATGAGGAATTTTTTTATTTCACCACTCTCCATCTTTGTTTCTTGTTCTAGAATTATGGTACCAAAGCTAGTTGTTGTGGTATGTGGGAAAGAAAAACATCAAGAGTGAGAAAAAAAGAAAGAGTGCCTAAAAGAGCGAGAAAGTGTGTATCTAAACAAAGGAGAGTGAAATGGTAGCCAACAATTTTGTCTCGAGTGCTCCTAATGTTCCTCTTATTATTGGAACCAGCTATCAGTTCTGATCTATGAAAATGCAGATGTTATTCAAGTAATAAGAGTTGAGGGATTTGGTGGAAAATGGTTTCGTTGAGCTTGCAAATTCAGATTAAGCTACATAATTGATGGCAACCCAGAGAAATACGATGAAGGAGAAGCAAAAGAAAGATGTAAAGGCCCTATTTTTCATCCAATAAAGCATGGATGACACTTTATTCCCATGAGTGATGAGAGCAACAACATCAAAAGAGGCATGGGATTTACTTTAAGAACACTATTAAGGGTCAAGCAAATTTGTTATGGTGAAATTGCAATCTCTATGTTGTGATTCTGAGACTTTTTCAATGAGTCAACAGATTCAGTGCAAGATTTCTATATCAAAATCTCTGCCCTTGTGAATGAAACTTAGTCTTTTGGATCCAATTTATATGCTCATTTTCTAGCATAAGTCAAAAGGAAACTTGATGAGAAAAGCACCAAGTTTGTGTTCATTAGCTATAGCAAGGAAACAAAAGGTTACCAGCTCTTTAATCCCATCAATAAAAAATTAATCACTAGTCGAGATGTAATTTTCAATAAGGACGAGGCTTGGGACTGGGCAAACAGAGAAATAGTGCAAGCTACTAAAGAAATCATAGCTTTAGATTTGGATTTTAACAGTTCGAATTTTAGCTTAAGCGCTTCCAACTCCAATATTTCATACTGATTATACTTCATACTCTCCTCCTAAAAGGGTAAGAAATTTTTTCGATATTTATGCTTCAGTTGAATTTGTGTGGCACCTCGCTCCCATCTCACACATACCCGTGCATCCTTCAGACATTCGAGCACATGCCCGACAGAAGTGGTGCACCAACTACATATCTTTCACATAACTCATGGCATCATAAATTAAAAACATAAGAATCGCATTGACTAAAAACCGAAATTTCTCATTCCATTTCATAAATAATATGTACATTATAGCTTTTCAAGTCATCCATATATGTACAATATCAACAACCTATCAGAGTCTACAGCTCTGTCTACCAAAACATGCTACATACATGAGGAATTATACAAAAATTTTAGTCTAAGTTTTTCAATCCAGCTGATCGACCTTTGAGCCATGACTTTAATCCAAAAGCAGTACTAGATTTCTTCTAAATTGTCTTAGAAGCTATGTCGTCTCTCTCAAATTTGAAAATGTCAACGTTGCTATTCAGTTGAGTTTTGCAAACTCAATTGAGTAATCTTCCTCGATGGTTCACCCATATCACATAACACATCAATTCAAAAAAATCACATAAGTCACATAATTCACATTATTTCAATTACCAATATATAACATCGCAATACATGTTGTACACAGTTTTCACATTGCTCATTCAACATAATTCAATAGTAAATTGCAATCATTCAAAACATATATATATCATGTGTATATGCAATGTTCATGAGACTCATATTCGTTTATTTCGTTGTTGTGACCGAGTGCCTTTTTAACTGTCCCGTATCCATTGTGGACACCGGGCTCATTAATACCGTCCCTTATTTGTTGGGGATACACGCTTTATTTTACATATTGAGCCTTTGACTCTTACCACAATATGAGCTTTAAGCTCTTTTTCACTGGCAATTATGATCACAACTGCCTTTATGTTTCATGCATCCATATAATAAAATGCATCATGCATATTCAATCATGATACTCATGTAGTCATCGTTACATTCCTTCTTATTCATATTCGTCATCAGACTTTTAGTTCGGCATTCAATATTGAAGTTGAGAACAAGTAGTCAGTCATATTCACATTCAAGTAACACTTCTAATCTTTTATTCATGCATCAAATGCCTTGGACATTAAATGTCTAGAATTCAGTATATACACATCATAATTAATTCAATATATAATTAAATAAACAAACAATTATAGTGAGACCATCTTAGGTTACTCACAGTTTGCTCCTGTTAGTTTATTGCCTAGAAGTCCCGATAATGTCTAGAAGCGGTCGCTCAATGTCTTTTCTATAATATGCAAACATATATATTTACCATTACTACTTTGCACATTCATATGAATACTCTAGCATAAGGACATGTATAAATGTCATGTATAATGCATGTTCAATGACAGATACTCTATCATAAGCACATGTATATATGTCATGTATAATGCATGTTCAATGACAAATTCCCGATTATATTTCCTTAATACACATCTTATAATCAATTTACATCATCTTCCAATCATCCTTTAATACTTAATACCCCTAGTCCATTTTAATCACCTCATTCAACATCAACTAGGTTCATTCAAGATCTCATTTAAGTCTATATAACTCATATAGGAACACCGTAGCATTAATTGGTTCATACTTTACTCAAAAGACAACTATTTTTCTCTATAGGACTGGACACGATCGTGGTGTCCCTGCCACGATCGTGACAGAAACCTTTGGAGCTGGCCATGGTCATGGTGCCCTTCCCATAATCATAATAGAAACTCTTTCTGGCTAGGCCACGATCGTGGGGAAGGGCCACGATCGTGATAGAAACGTACTATGTCAGGCCACGATCGTGGGGTAAGGGCCATGATCGTGCCCTGCCTTTTCTTCCCTCTTTTTGAACAAATTCAACACATCTCTTCACATCCATTTCACATCAATTTTTTCGAATTCACCTCTTATAATACTACCTCATTTCATACTAATTCCACTACCATATTGATTTCATTAGCTCCATAAAAATCATCTAATTTGATTAATCAATTTCAACTTAATTTCATCATTCATGAAATCTTATCTTTTTCCATGGTATATCTCATTCATAATGCATCAAATAATTTATTCATTATGTTATGTCCTCATTTAACACTCTAAACATTTCATATTGGATGCATTGACATCAAACAACCTTTTTCTAAAAGTATAACATCAAAACTTATCACACATTTAACCAACCATTTCAAACATCAAAATTATGTTCCTTTAAGCCCCGATTAAGTCCAAAAGCATTATAGATATATACCTCATCCTTAATTGGTTCAACCATTGCATAATAAAAAAATTTCCATGAAAAATCACTGCCCATGATCGTGGCAGTTGACAGAAACAATTCTCCCACTTATTCCGCAGTTTTCCAGTTTTTTCACAGGACATATTTTTATATCCATTTTCTATGGCCATTATGACCTAGAAAATGATGTGTTTATGCTACAAATTATTCTAATAAAATGTTCCTATATGTCTTAACTTGATAATGACATCAAATTCATGTATTTTGGTTCAGTATCATGTACGTTATAATCAAAACACTATAGACTGTTCTCATACCTCGACAGAACATAATGCTCAACTTCAAATCAAAATTCAAGACTCCTAAGGATAGATTTAAAATTTTATTCCCTCATGAAAAATGTATCCATATGTTTCTAGTTTACTCTAAATCAAAATCCATCCAATTTGGATATCTAAATATCAAGATATAGCCAAAATACAGATGCATGTTCAGTGAAGTACTCCATCTAACATATTCTAGCACACATTCAACTTCATTTTCAACTCTACCTTATCTCCAAACTATCATCCTATTTCTTCTCATTTCAAGAAAATACACTGGCCTTTTCTTTGGATTCAAACTCGTGAATTATCATTCATCTTAACACAAAGTAAGACATAACTTTATTTATCTCTTCATCTACACACATATCATCATACTTCAACTTCTTTGTTTCATTATCATTCATCTCTTAATTCTATCATCGTAAATGCTTTATTTAACAAACAATTCAAGAATAATATTAACTCACTAAAATTTAGAGCATGATCTCTTTATCACTACACTACACCCACATTAAAACACATATGTAAAAACTCATGATCAATCATCAAATTTCTCTTCATACAAATTCCATTTAACAAAGCCCATGAAGATTAAAGCATAACTTACTTGATTAATCTTCAAAAATCTTCAAACTCTTCAAAACAAATTTAACCCTAACTTTCCACACAACTCACGTACATCATCATGGAGGTTGGGAGGATTAGGTCTTCTAGTGAAATTGAGAAGACAATAAAAATGATAATAGCAAGGAGAGGTGAGAGCAAAGCTTACTTTGATGGAGGTGGTAAATGTCGTGGAAATGAAGAAAATGAAAGAAGAAATGGAGAAGGAAGCGAAAAAGAGAAGAAGAGAAAGCAAGGAACAAGCCCATTTAATGGTCTTCCAATTAATTAAACCATCGTGGGATAAGGACATGATTTGGCTAGTGACACAATAAAAATGACAGTAGCAAGGAGGGGTGAGAGCAAAGCCTACTTTGATGCAGGTGGTAAATGTCGTGGAAATGAAGAAAATGAGAGAAGAAATGGAGAAGGAAGCCATGAAGAGAAGAAGAGAAAGCAAGAAACAAAACCATTTAATGGTCTTCCAATTAATTAAAACCATCGTGGGATAAGGACATGCATATCCTATCTCTGTTGGTTTAAACTAGGTTCTCTCATTTAACTAGTCCAATCAACTTAAATTTCTACTCCAATTGTCTCCAAATTTCAATGATATAGGTCATTAACTCCAATTGTCATTTATAAAAATTTCCACTATCATTTGACTCTTAATTCTACTTCCATTTGTCAGTTGTCATGTCACTTGGCATTTTTTCAAATACAAAATTTACCTTAAAAATTCTAGAATTTTCTAAATTTCAACAAAATTTCCAAATCAATACCTATACACACCAATTCAATTTCAATACATATAAAGCACAATTCATATAAAAAATCACATTTATAAATCAATTATACCCAAAAAATGTCAATGAATGCATGTACAATCATTTTAATATGCAAATATTAATATTCATATATGTGTGTATGTCATATTATGCATGAACATTAAGTGCACTTTCTAACTTCTCATTAATCTCTCATGTATCGTATTCTACATGAGATAACGGGATGCTACAATTTGCTTGTGTTGCTATAGAACCTACTTGTTATAAAGATGTAGCTAATAAAGAATAATGGGTTAGAGTAATGAGAGAAGAGCTAACAGCTATTGGAAAACACCAGATATGGAGTTTGCAAGTTTTGATTGATGGGAAAGATGCAATTGGTCTAAAATGGATTTTCAAATACAAATACAATCCAGATGCTATATTAAAAAGGAACAAAGCACGCTTAGTGATGAAGGGCTATGCTTAAGTTGTAGGTATTAATTTTTGAAAACTTTCGCTCTTGTTGCACTTTTATATACGGTGAGGTTAATACTTGCAGTGGCTGCTCATCATGGATGGCCTACTTTTCAATTAGATGTAAAATTAGCATTTCTTAATGGAGATTTGGGCGAAGATTTGTATGTTAAACAACCTGAAGCTTTTGAAGTGAAAGGGTCTAAACATAAGGTGTATAAACTACACAAAGCACTTTATGGGCTTAAATAAGTACCATGAGCTTGGTATAGCAAAATTAGCTCTTATTTTGCTAAAATAATTTTTTGAGAAGTGTTAACGAACCCACATTGTATGTTAAAAGTTGTAGAAATGATATTTTGGTGGTTTGCTTATATATGGATGATATAATTTATATTGGAAACTTTTTTGCAATGGTGAAATATTTCAAAGAGTCCATGATGGAAAATTTTGATATTACTGTTTTAGGATTACTATATTATTTTTTGGGTTTAGAAGTTGCTTAAGATATAGGTGGAATCTCTCTTTGTTAAAAAATATATGCTATAGATCTTTTAAACATGTTTGGAATGTTAAATTGTAAGGTGGCTAAGACTCCCTTTAATGTTAGTATAAATTGTTCGTTGGTAATGGACTTGAGAAGGTAAGTGAGAAGTATTTCAAAAGCTTGGTGGGTGGCTTGATGTATCTCACTCACATTTAGCCAGATCTCATGTTTCCTGTGAGCCTTATTTCATGCTTTACGCACAATCCAAGTAAACATCACCTTGGAGTTGCTAAGAGAATTTTGAGATACATTCAAGGCATGTTAAGTTTTGGGATCAGGTATGTAAAAAATGAAGGATGTGATCTTGTGCTTTTACTGATAGTGATTGGGCTAGATGTGTAAATGACAAAAAGAGTACCACGGGTTATATTTTTTGTCTTTATAGAGGAGCTATTTCATGGGTATCAAAGAAGCAACAAGTTACTGCTTTATCAAGCACAGAATCTAAATACATAATTGCCACACCAACAACTTGTGAAGCAGTTTGAATGAGAAGGATATTACTAGATTTGAAGCAACAATAGCTAAAGCCAACAAAGATTTATTGTGACAATAAATCTACCATTGATATCTTTAAAAATCCAATCACCAAGGAAGAACCAAGCATATTGAGATTTGGTATCATTTCATCAGAGAACGAATTTCTAAAGGAGAAATTGAATTAAGTTACTGCAACACTGAAAAGTAACTAGCAGATATGTTGCCAAAAGATTTGACAGAGAGTAAGCTACAAAAGTTTTGTAGCATGGTTGGAGTTCTTTCTCTGGCTTAAATTAAAAGGGGGAATGTTGACTAATTCAAGCTTTATTTGTTTCCACTTTATCAGAACGTGTACCACTTTGTTTTCACTTTATCAGAACTTGTACAACCTTCTTTCTTCTGTTGCTATAGTTTAGGGATGATATTTTACCTATTTCACCACTGAAGTTGAGTCTACGTGAAGGATGTGTACTTCCTAATTTTTACGACCTAAAGCCTATATATATTTGCTATCATTGTGTTGAAAGTGTGTGAGAGTGAATAACAAAAAAGGTTTTATTTCTTCACTGTTCATCTTTTTTCTCTTTCTATACGAAGCATTTTTTTATTTCACCACTCTCCATCTTTGTTTCTCGTTCTCCAATTATTCCAATATGCCTTTATTGCAACAAGTCTACTGTCTGTATATTTGTTCTTAAGGTGATGTGTACACAACCCTTTGCTTGAGATTTTTATCTGTCATTGATCCACAAACTAAGGTTAATACGAGTGAAACTTGAACGCGCTGAGGAGTGAAACGATTAATATTTTCTGATTCCTAGATCTATATTGTTTATAACTTGAGAAAGTACCAATTCAAATTATTAAGTACCTTGCATATAGTGATGGGATTAGATTGATTGAATCTGAAAAGATAATGCATTATTAAGTACCTTGCATATAGTGATGGGCTGAGATTTATTGAATCTGAAAAGATAATGCAATGCCCACTTCGGATGGCATACTTCTTAAACGCTAAGGAGAGGAGACACAGATGAATTGGGTACTTTGAAATTAAATGGATTACAGACATATGGAATTATATGTTATTGGTAAGTCAAAGGTATGACTTATGAGTTCGATGTTTTAGTCTATGCGAGACTATTAATTTTTCACGTGAAGCCTGTCTCATGGGCAAAAAGATTTTGTTATTCAAATAAGTAAAATACTAACAAAAATAATATTTTGAATTAAGTTGGTAAGGTTATAAAATATTGGTTATTTAACTTAAATTTTTAAAAGCTTAGGCATTGAATAAAAAAAATAACAAAAAGTTCGACACTTTAAAATGGGTTATCCTTTATTTTAAGGACCATTTTATTTTTATTTTTGATTTTCTGTTTTTGTTTTCAAATTTAGTAAAAAAAATATTTGTTTGAATTTTTGGTTTCTGTTTTGGGTTTTTTCCAATTTTAAAAAATTATGAAAACTATAAAAAAGGATTTTTGCTTTCTGTTTCTGTTTTTTTCATAATCTGATTTACTATTAACTAAATATACATTGTTTAATTATTTAATATATAAATTTTTAATACAAATTATAAATAATTTAATTTAATTATATATTTAATTAATTATTAATAAGAATTATGAATAATTTAATTTAATTTTGTAATTAAATTAAATTAAACTAAATAATTATTGGTAAGTATAATTAAATTTATATATCTTCACAATATATAAATTTCAAATAAATTTTGATTTAATAATTAAAATATATTTAAAATAAGTATTAACTTATAAATAAAAAATTTAAATATTAAAGTACTTATTTTAATAAAATAACATAATTTTATTAATATTTTGTTAATAAATATTTTATAAGAAATTAAAATAAATTTATTTTAAAAAAATAATTTTTTTTAAATCTTATGTAATATATAATTATTATCATTGATACAAGGGTCAATTATTACAAAAATCCTAAACTTTACATAATTTTGCAATTATACGACAAACTTTAAAAAGTAGCAGTTAAATATCTAAACTTTTAATTTTTGTCAAATAGCCCAACGTTAGTGTCTATATTGACAGAGATGACATGACTTAGGTAAATGTAAGTTGTATGTATCATGCTAAATCCACATTAGATTTTAATAAAATTAAATTAAGCAACAAAATACCAAAAATACCCTTCTCCCCTCTTTTGCCACTCACCCAAAACCCTAAGTTAACAAATCTTTATCTTACTGAGGGTGTAGTTAAAGTCTCTCTTCCTCTTCTGTCACTCACTCCAAACACAGTCTTAGTTTTCTTTTGTTTGACAATTTTCCATTTTCTTTTCTATTACTAACTTACTTTCTCTCTCTAAAAAGTTCTCAACTCATGGTAAAAGTGAGGGTGACGGAGATAGTGAAGGAGGGTTTCTAATGAGAGTTCAACTTTTAGGAAATTAATGAGAGAGTACTACCACGTGGGTACTTAAAATTGAAAACTGTTGGGGTGTTTAGTGTATGATTTATTCATTCTTTAAGGAGGTATGGTTTTGTTTATCATGGTAGGTTTTCGTTGGCTTAAAGTTAAACCCTTTGAAGGCTTTGGTTGTTAAGAATTAAAGGTGTACAATTTAAGGATATTGATGAATGTGAAATTGTCTGTGGAAGTGAAGTCTATTAATAGGTGTTGTATGATAAGTTCCAAGGTTGAAGATTCATCCGACGAACCCATTTAAAGGTTAGCTAGTGAAGTATGGAAATTTGAGTTCGAAGAGAGAAGGACTAGGATGAGGAGGAGGACGAGGAGGAGGAGGAGGAGAAGAGAAAGATGAGGCTTTTGTTGCTATTGACTAGAAATTAGAGAGTGAGAGGGTATATAAAGGCAAGAAGAATAAGGAAACTATTGAAGGGGGAGGAGGTTTCCTAAGAGGTTCCATAGGTGGTGAGAGGAAGCATCCTTTGACAATATTTGAAGGTTTCTTATATGTCATTAAACATGTTTGACGTAGCTTGTCACATTAGTTTTGTTAACCGAGATATTAATATTAAGTTATATTTCAGAAAAATTGAAAGTTTGGGTATTTAGTTCACTTTTTAAAGTTTGAGTTATAATTAAAAAATTGAGAAAAGTTTAAGGTTTTTTTTGTAATTAAATTCACTACAAAATGAAAGGCTTTGGTGTCAAATTAAAACCATTGCTATAGATGTGAAGTTCTTTACTAAAACTTTGGTAACAAAAATTGACTCCGTCATATTCTGTTACTGTAGGGGGTGTTGCTAAAGGTTTCGTGATAGAATTTCTATGTCCGATACTAGATAAACTCTTGTCTTGCTTCGAAAATTTTTCCCGTTGTGGATTCTATACATTTAGTAACAAAACAATGCGTCACTAGAATAGAATATATTTATTGCGAAAAGGCATTTCCATCGCTAAAATAGTTGCTATAGCTAACATATAATTACGCAAAAAGAGAGTTGTTGCAAGAAAATTGCCCTTTGCAATAGATTTATCTGTTACAAGATTCAATGATATCCATGACAAAATATGATTGTATGCTGAACATTATTGTTGCAAAATATTATGTTTAGCAAGAAATAAATTAACTGTTACAAAGTCACTAATTAGTAATGATACAAGAATACGTAACTAAATGCTTAATTTTGTAATAACTTAAAGTTCTTTACTGAAAGTAATAGCTTGTAACGAAACTTGCTAATACAAAAGGTTATTGCTAGAAGTTTTATATAGAGATGATATATGTTTTGTTGCAAATTAGAATATATTGTAATATAATATAATCATTGCAAAAACTCCAATCAATGGTAACAAAGTGTTATTTTTAACAACAAAATAAATCAATATCACAAAAACATATATGTAATAACATAAGTTATTGTTGGTTAATAATGTCATTAAAAACATTATATTTAGTGTTAGAATATTTGTCGTTGCAAAATATATGAATTAGTAATACTAAATTCTATTACTAGAAAATAGTAACTAAATATCTCGTTATGCAATGGCATATGGTTTATTAATAGAGGTAGTAACTTACAACAAGAATATAATGGTGGTAACAAAAGTTTTTGTGTTATTTTATTTTTAATAACGAATAATTGTTTATCACAAATTGCAAAAGTAATAATCTCATACCTAAAAAATTTTATATTTTTTTTACCATAATTTACATAATAAAATATAAAAAATAACATTAAGAAATGAAATTGCCTTAATATAAGTTTAACTTCAAGGAAAACTAAACATAACACTTGAAAGTGAATCCTAATAACGAGATCGAATAAGATGTTCATAGAAGCTATAACATCATCTAATCAACTGAAAAAAAATGTTCAATAAGATAATAAACCAACTCTAGTGAATGATGCAAGACTTTTCCTTCAAGCATCCACATCCGCATCCTACAATAAAATAAATAAATAAATAAAATTAATTTGATAAGTAAAATTAATATTGATTATCTAAAAACAATAAAATAATTTATAGAAAAATACTTTAGATTAAGACTTACCATAGTTGTCTCATTGGTATGAGATTTTGAGGAGTTAGCGCCATTCGATGAGGCTTCAAACATCTCTTTGACAGAATCAAAATTAAAATATTCATTCTTAGCTGCTTCAAGCATATTCTTGAAGTTCTCCATCATTTGATTTTGCACATCCTTCACAATTTGTCCCTTCATTTCTTGAAATTGAGTTGTCATTTCATTCTTCAAGCTCTGAGCATACTCTTTGGTTTCAGTAAGTTCTTTTATAAGCTCACGTTTTGAAGGTTCATTTGCCTGATAACTAGATGGGGTGGTATTTGGCAAGTAGCTTCTAACACGACTGTGTTTTTCTTCACCAAGAACTTTCTCAAAAATCTCATCGTCATAAAGGTTGATCAGTCTTGCTTCTTTTTCAGCTTTATATTTCTTCAACTCTTCCTACATGAATATCAATATTTAAATACATGAATAAATTAAAATTCTAAAATTTCTAACTTCATTCCTTCAAAAATGGTCTTCTTTAGTTATTGCTATTATTTGAAATACATATAAATTGTAACTAAAAAAACTAAATATAAGAATTACCGATATAGTACTACATTTGTCCATTTATAAAAGTATTTACTTACAATGGTCTCCTTTACTTCATCATTTGCAGGAGTTTCATTTTCTGCCTTTGTGTGGGCTATGATGTATTGGTTAACTCTTGATAATTCCTTTCTATTAGCCAATTTCTGCATATAAATAAAATTTCAAGTTAGTAAATTAATATATGTGATTAAAAAATCTATGATTACCACATATTTTTACTCACGTATTCATATCTCAATTGAGTATAGCCTTTAGAATCAGTTCTATGTGCTCGTTTATTCTTTGATTGATTCCCTTGATTCCTATAACTTTGTTCTAGTTGGAAAGAAAATTAATAAACAATAAATAAGATAGCAATATAATATAATATTTTGTATTAAATAAGTGATATTCAATAATAATATACCTAAAAATTAGGAGAGAACCAACGCTTAACCATAGTTTCCTAATCATCTTGACTAAACTTTTCATGGGGTTTCTTCTTAATGAGTTCTTCTTCTGTCATATTAGGCAAAATATTCTCTCTCTTTAATCTGCACTTATAAGTTCTGAACCTTTCTCCCATCCATTTCATAATACTCTTTTTGAGCTCCTCATCATATTCAAAATCAAAATGGGTCTACCAAAATAAAAAAATCGTTAATAGAAAACAAGCCAATTATAAAACTTATAATCATTTATTTATTAAAATATGACATTATAAAACTTTACCAATAAATCATCCTATAATATATCTTTTTTCTCATCAGGAATGTCATTCCAAGTCTTGGCGGAAACAGGGGTAAGCTCGAGGTATCTAACACCAATTTGGCGAACAAAACTTTAGGCATTTGGACCCACTGCCCTACCTTCTAAGAATGTCACAGGCAATTTTTGGCCTCTTCCTAACAGTGCCACTTTCAAATTTCTAGTTGGACCTTGAGTTGCTTTGGATCTTGATGCGTGTCCTTGTACGACCTATCACATTACGTATGATTAACTTATATTAACTATTTTTATTATTTAACATATAACAATTTTAATAATTAAAAGTTAATGCATTACCTATGATAGTTGGCCCATGCTCAGAAGTATCAAAATGATCATCACGAATAGCTAGAGATTCTTGTTGCATCAATTGCTTATGTGATTCATCATTGTCATTATTATTTGTTGATATGAGATTCTTTGCACGTTTGTTTTTTCTGTTAATTTCCGCACAATATCCATTTTTACTTGCATCAGTATGTAGCAACCTGTAATAACAAAAATAATAATTAAAAACATTAAGATGTAAAAATTGAAAAGATACAAAAACAACTACTCAACAAGAATTTATTTTGTGTTGATTAATCATATAACCATCCATCCATATAACCATTTATCCATATACCCATTCATCCATATAACCATCCGATGGTTGCTCTTATTCCAACTATATATCAATGAAAAAATAGGAACATAGTATAAAGTTAAAGACATACGTAAAAAGAAAAACATACGTAAAAACACATCCGTATAAAGTTAAAAAAAACATATAACATGATATATACGCAGAAAAACATACATATAAAGATATACATATAAACATACATATAAAGACATACGTATAAAGTTAAAGAAAAACATACGTAAAAAGAAAAACATACGCAGAAAGAAGACCCAAATTATATAACATGATATATATCAGATGTTATGGGTAAAAGGGATATAAAACTTACCTTGCAGATTTTGTTATTAATTGTGAAAGATGGAGGAAGTTACACAGATGAGTGTATAAAGCAATACCTAACCCAAATAATATAGTACCTGAGGAGTTAAGCGGGAATGTGAAATACAAAGAGTGGGAAAATAAAAATCAACGCTACCTTCCCCATCCCCCTCTTTTTAACCCTTTCGTAAAAACTAAAACGTGAAACCCACCACAATCTTGCGTAATGTGTAATGAAGTGCTACGTTTTTACTGTAATGAAAGCCCTCCATTTGCTATCCACGTGATTCACTCATACACAAAAAACGCGAAACCCTCTGAAGTGCTACATAATGCGTAATGAAGTGCTGCATTTTTACTGTAATGAAAGCCCTCAATTTGCTGTCCACGTGATTCACTAATACATATAAAATGTGAAAACCCTCTGAAGTGCTGCATGCGTAATGAAGTGCTGCGTAATGTAATGAAGTATTGCGTTTTTACTGTAATGAAAGCCCTCTATTTGCTATCCACGTGATTCACTAATACGCATGTTTTTCCCTTCTTTTGCTTTACGTTTTGCTCTTATGCTGTGCGTATTACCAGTTTACGCAGAAACTCTCTAGAAACTTCACATTCTTATCTTTGCTTCCTTCTTCTTCGATACTCTCCAAAAACTGCACACACTATCTTCACGCCTAACCCAAAATTCTCCAATCTTGTTTCAGGTTGATGATTACGTGGAGGGTTATAGATAATATGTGGTTCTCTTCACACGACATATGATATATTTGGTATGTGTTCTCTCCTCTGCTTTAACGCCATAGTATTCACTATCTTCTTCTTTTGTTTTGTTTT
>JANQBM010000007.1:2283873-2299365 GCA_025594535.1 Erythroxylum domingense
GTCTTGCTAGAGGCCACTTATGACTTATGGGCCTTGAAGTGTGATCAAGCCCATTGCCAACATCAAATAAGCCTACAAGGTCACACACAAAGAGTGATATGATTTGGGCTTATTCTCTTGGGCCTAATCTATTAGGCATTGAATAAATATACATGAATATATTTATTGGGCTAAAGTAAATTAAGTTGTTGAGCTTTTATTATATGAGATATAATGGGCCGAAACTTATTTGGCTTTAATGGGATTATGTTTTCTCTATAAATAGAGAAACTTAGGTCTCATAAGATTAGATGTGATCAAACCCTAGCCACCATCCGAGAGAAGTTCGTGTGGCATTCGGAAAGAGTTTCAGGACGTGCTAGCACACAATGCATACTCGTGTGGATATCGGTAGAGGACATTCGTGTGTAACAGTGTCTACGAATCCGAAAAACAACCACCAAATCTGTCTACGAATCCTATATGTTTTCGGTTATACATCATGTTGTGTTATGGTCTCTTCCGCACCGTATTGTGAATACTCGGGCCATACACGATCCAACAATAAATAGGTTGGCTATTTGACTTATGTAGCTTTTGAAACAAATAATGCCTATATCATTTCCATGTTTACGCATATGATAAAAATATGGTCTTGAATAGAAAGTCAAAGCAAAGTTAGGATGTACATGTCATCAAGGTAACACATTAACAAAAGAAAATGAGACTGATAAGATGTGTCAGCCTATAAAGGCTCAAAATCTCATTAGTGTCTACCATTAGTCACTACTCTTCAAAAGATAATGTATATTAACCAATCATAAGGGTAAAAGAACATGCTTAGGTTGCCATGGATTCTTCTAGTCAATTCATTCTCTAATAATGAGTATATAGTTCTCTAAGCAATAGAAAAAAAGACATATTTGTTTGTTTGTTTATTTGATTTTGAAAATAGCTAAAAAGCCACATAAGCAATAATTAAGCTAAAAACATACATAAAAACTAAGATCCCCACCCTCACACTTAAAACTTACATTGTCTCGAATCTAAAATCCAATGTAAGAAATGGAGAATTTAATGAAAATAGAAAATATGAAAATGTAAACAAACTGAAAGTAACTTCCTTTTGGTTGCCTCCCAAACAACGCCTTTGTTTACGTCATTAGATTGACTTTATATTGCTCAACCTTCATAATGAGGGCCCTACCACTTCCATATGTTTTGCTCAAAATCCTTCATAGAAGTTTCAATCAATGAACATTGACCTCGAATTGCTTGTTTGTCTGTAAACTTTCAATTTCAACTGCACCATGTGAAAATACATCAGAAACAACAAAAGGTCCAATCCAACGAAAACATAAGTTACTTGAGAAAAGCTTAAGTTGTGAATGGTAGAGAAGAACTTTTTGACCATAAATTTTTTTTCCACAATCATCTTATCATAAAATAGCTTTATCTTTTCTTTGTAAATTTTTGCATTCTCATAAGAATCAAGCCTAAGCTTTTCTAATTCTTGCAATTACAATTTTCTCTGTTCACCCATCGTGTCCACCTTCATATCGCATTGCTTAATTGTCTAAAAATCTTTACGCTCAGTTTCCACTGGAAGATAAGAAGGCTTTTGTAAATCAGTCAGTATGGAGACATTCCAATTGGTGTCTTGTATGCAGTTCTATGTGCCCAAAGAGCGTCATCAAGTCATTAGCTCCAATCTTTACGATTTGGGCTCACCATTTTCTTAAGGATTGACTTAAGTTCTCTATCTGACACTTTTGTTTGGCTGTTTGTCTGTGAATGGTAGCTATGGATTGTGAGGGATAGGTTACTTCTTCAAAAGATTTCTAACCAATTGATTGCAAAAATGAATACCCCTGTTGCTAATCAATGCTCGTAGTGTTCCAAACTTAAAAAAAATGTTAAACTTGACAAATTCTGTAACAACTTTAGAATCATCATTCTTAGTGGCTTTAGCTTCCACCCATTTAGAAACATAATCTATAGTTAATAAAATGTAAAGAAAGACAAAAGAAGAAGGAAATGGTACCATAAAATTGATGCCCTATATATAAAAAATTTAACGTCCAAGCATTGGAGGTAAAGACATTTGGTCTTTATAGGATAAATTACGTTGTTTCTGGCATTGTTCATATGCTTTGTAAAACATATAGGAATCTTGAAATATATTTGGTCAATAAAAACCACGTTTAAGTATTTTCCTAGTAGTTCTATTAGGCCCAAAATGACCATCATAAGCATAAAAATGGCAAATTTTCAAAATAGGTTCACATTCATGTTCAGTCACACATCTCCTAGTTACTTAGTCAGAACAACACAACCATAATTGAGGATCATCCCAAATATAATATTTTGAATCACTCTTTATTCTACTCCATCTAGATTTTCTCAAATCAGTAGGTATCTCATGTTTCATTGGATATTTCACAATATTAGCTTATACTATGGTACCTTATCTTGAAGCGTTAGTAATTGCTTATCTGGAAACAACTCTTGCAATGGTATTAAATCCTCTTCCTTCATAACTCAACTCAA
This sequence comes from Erythroxylum domingense, assembly GCA_025594535.1. NCBI lineage: Eukaryota > Viridiplantae > Streptophyta > Magnoliopsida > Malpighiales > Erythroxylaceae > Erythroxylum > Erythroxylum domingense. Next base: position 2,286,403 of record JANQBM010000007.1, read on the forward strand.
GTGGTTCGCGATTAAGTTCTCTTCGCCTTTCTTATCTTTGAACTTTATATCGAACTCTTAGAGTAGGAGAATCCATCTAATAAGCCTTCACTTCACTTCCTTCTTCGACAAAGATACCTTAATGCTGCATCCTTGCATAGTTGTTATTGTATTTGCTCTAAATCTATTTTAGTATAATATATTAATTACATTTATGCTACTTAGGTTATTTTGAAGTACATCCACAATTTCATTTTTGACAACGTCAAGCTTTGATTGTGATTTTGGAAATATAGTTGTTTTTACCCTTTTCCAACTACCTTAAAAAAAAGTATGGAAAGCCAACAAAGAAATTGGTGAACCTAAAAGGAATGCGTCTTCCCATGTGAATGTGATTAGCTAAAAAAATGCAAAGAAAAGAACTTGAGATGGAAAAATGTTAGTATGCATGTCATTTTAAGAAAAAGGGAAACCAAGCTTAAGATGATATAATAGGATACTTTATTCATGTAGAAGAGTGAAACAACATAGAGGGATACATTATGTAGTCTTTAGTACACAAATTACATATGTTTAAATAAATAACACAGTATTTATAGGAAGTTTTTTAACAGTTATGTCTGAAACAATATAAACTTTCAAATAAGATGTATTAATATGTTTTCCCATTTGATGTTGTTACAATAGAGGATTAGCTTGAAGAGTAGTCGAATCAAGTATATATTAGATTACCCGACATAGTTGATAACTAACATTTTTTATAACTATCGTAAGTGTTATAACTGTCATTAGTCCATCTAGTAGCTAGAATAATTCTGGTTGTTCCAAAATCATATATGATGTTTTTAATTAATGATCTATACTTTTCTAATTCAAATCAGCACTTGAAATCTCTAATAAGTTTCCTTATTTCCCTTACTAAAGCATGCTCTCTATGTTTAATCAACATTGGCAAGGAAGTTGCAAGGAATTGATAAAGTAAGCAAACGCAAAAAGGAGGTGAATTTTGTGTGACTTGAAAATTTTTGCAAGTTACTATCAATTCGTATAAAAGACAAGTGACTATTGAAATTTAAAATGAAAAGAGAATCTTGCAATTTGAAAACAACAGTAGCTATAGTGTAAAAATTAAAAAACTAAGGAATAAGAAAGAATGACACAACCAATTGATACTGGTTCTGGTTATAACCAAGCCTATGTCCAGTCCCCAAGTATCCCATTTAAGTATTTCACTAAAATCTCCAAGTAGTGATTTGACGAGCCTCTCCAAAATCACAAGTACATCTTTTACAAGGTTGTTCAACCTTCCATACTAATAGTATTTGGCAAGCCTCTGCAAACTCTCAACAATTGAAAGTAGGATTTGTTCAATATGAGGTACAATGGATAATGTCTCTCAATAAAGTGTTTTCACTTTCTAAAGCAAGGAGGATAAATAAAGATATGAATTTCGATCCTGAGTATAGCTACTATTGATATATTTTCAAATCTTGTATTGAGTGGATGCAATAGCTCTTCCTTAAAAAGGAGTTCTCTTCAATGATCCATTTAAAATTTTCTTTATGTATACTAACTGTTACTTCAATTTCATCATAAACTAACAAACTAAATCAACTTTGAATATGTTAAAACGTCTTCCATATCATCTTTGACCATATCTTCAAATATCCAAATGTTTAGATAGATTTTTGACTATGTCTCAAAGCCAATTGTCGAATCGGATAAATATAGGTTCCTTGGTCCACAGAAATGATAGGAACTATCCATTCCAAATTTTGCAAAACCATTTATGACTATTTGAATGAGTTTGTTAAGTTGGTTCCTGTAAAATATCAGTTGTTAGTTGATTATCTTCTCATTTAAATAGATAACTAAGTTATATACCCATTTGTATATTGTTATCTTTTAGGATAAATGAGACAATTTTGTCAAATACATTTAAATTTAAAGTGTAACTGAATATTATTGATTGTTATTATCAAAATTATCAATTTAAAAGCATTTAGCTAACAGTCTCCCACGTTTGATAATGATAATCCATAAAAGATATATTTTAAAAATATTTAAATAAATATGAAGGATTTCAAAAGATACGTATAATTTTATATAAGTCCTTACTAACAACTGTGATTAGAAAGAGCCTCCTACTACTAAGTAGTAGTAGCCTATCTTTTGTTGAAATGAAAGGGACTTATGCAACCATATTTAATTATGAATATCAAGCATCTATCAACCTATATCAAGTTATCATTGAAAACATTTAATATAAGCATTAAAAAACCTTCAAATATCATCAGCTTGTTCCAAAGCATATTCCAAAATATTCAAGATAGATCAACATTAATATCAACATGTAGCTTATTCCAAAGCTTGCTCAAAATATATTTGTCCTATCTACTCTTCCCTTTTTTCATTATTGAAAAGGATAAGGAAAAAAACTAAACATGCAAATCAAAATATCCATGCAAGCATAAACAAAAATATTCAGGACATCACAAAATATCCAAGGTTAAAAATCATTCACAGAGAATTTAAAAATGATATATTTTTCAAAGAAAGTATCCTTGATCTTTAAGGGTGGTGATGAGGGTCTAAAGTAGGTTCTTCATTTCAGTGACTTATTCCTACATTTTGGTCATTTGGAAATTCATCTGGTCCTGAGTGAACCTAATATCCCTAAGCCGTTGTTGGAGTACAAAAGTGTTGACATCTTGTGAGGTAACAACATTTTGTTTCTCTAGAGAAGATCCATTGACATTTGAAACTCTTTCAATCTTCTTGTATGTTCTCTTTAGCTTGTACCCAAATTGGAAAGGAATGGAGGAATGATACTTTACAAGCTCATGCAATTCCAAATTGTCAAAAGAAACACCATGACAGATAAGTATTTTTGTCAGAAGCATTCCATAAGGTAAACAACCACTTATGTTCTTATGACTTCCCTTATCTAACATAAATCATATTATCATAGTAGGAAGGTTCATTTGGTTACCTTTTAGTAGGTTATAGATGAAATAAGTGTCTGGAAGACTACACCTTTCAATAGAGTTGCTTCTTGGGAAAATAGGTGTGGCAGAGAGTGATGCAAGGAATCTTTGCAGGCAATCCAACTGTCTGTACCAAGGTCTTCCATCTTGTATGTCTATAATGTAGATATAGATGAATTAAACAATTTTTGCCATGTCCAACATCCCATTTATGGCAGGGAAAATTAGTTCTTCTGAGAGGGGCTATATTAAGCAAATTACCCAATATTTCTTCTTGTTCTTGGTTTTTAATTGAGAAGAACAGGCTCCTCTTCAAATTCATCATTATTTATAGAAATAATCCATTATTCGTTAGGCAAATGGGAGATATTGGAACTAATTTTCAGAATGGGTGACTTTTTTGGTGAAAAACTTGGAATAGTTAGAGTAGGCTCGTGCATTTGTGGTAGTAAAGGTGATGGCATAAATAGTGGTGGAGAAGAGGGTCTTGTAACGAGAGATTAAGAGAAAGTACCTATGTTCTCTGATGAAATTGGAGACTCCCCCTTACTAGGTGACTTCTCTGTGTTAATGGACTCTTCTTTAACAATCGATTCCTCTTTGTCTTCGTGTTTTGATACATTCAGGGTCCTCTTTATAATAATTATGTCAAGGATCATTCCTCTATTTCTTCTGAAATTCTTGACCTATGTCTTCATGAGATGAATTAGAAGTTGTCTTACATATTAATATCTATGCAAGGGTTCCATTAGTCACTGTATAGGTAAAGATAGTGGCTTTTTGATAGAGGAAGAAACAGTGGGTTCTATATGGGTTTTTGGTGATTTAGGAGTGTGTTTCACAGAAGGTTCAAGAATGGAGGATTCAAGTCTTTGGTTGTGGTGTAAGACTTCTTCAAAGCTCGAAGTGGGTCTAAAAGAGTTTGGTTTCATTTACACTTTTCTCTTGGTTCATGCCATTGCAGTGAAATTTGTTGAAATTAATGAGAAATTTTGATCAGAGACAAAGAGTCCAATTGCAGTGAGTAACTTCAAATGTTATCAAGATGAGTTGAAGTAATGTAACTATTGTTGGGTTTCTGAGAGTGGGTTTCGTAGGAAGATGAAAAATTGCACATATTCTGCGAAGTTTAATAACGTGTTGTATCTTCTACATCATATACTAAAACCTACAAAACAACTCGCTCTTTTTTAATACAAAAACTACATCATTTAGTAATTGCAAGTTTTGGATGAAGTTAATCTTCCTCTTTAAAAGGATAGGATCCTTCTATGTATCACATTAGAAGAAGCCTGTTAATATCTACAAAAAGAAGTAACATATTTTTCTGAAGATAAAATCTTCGAACAAAGTTAGATATCTTATAATCTGCACATACTAAGCTCTTTTCTTAGTAAACCAAATCTATCTTCCAAAAAGGCTTAGTAAAAATGTTTTCTACTTGGTTTTTAGTATTAACGTGCAACAATTCAGTAATTCCTTCTAAGACATGATCTCTAAGGAAGTTATGTTTAACTTCTATATTCTTAGTACTAGAATGTTGCACTGGATTTTTAGATAAATTAATTATACTTGTGTCATATAATATAGGAATACGACTAAAGTTTAGAGAAAAATTTTGGAGTTGATGTTTCATCCACAAAATTTGAGCACAACAGCTAGCAACTACTATATATTCTGCTTCAATTGTTGAAAGTGTTGTACAAATTTGTTTTTTACAATACCAAGAAACTAAACATCCACTAAGGAATTGATAATAACTGCTTGTGCTTTTTATGTCAACCTTATCACTAGCATAATTTGCATCATAGTAGCTAGCCATGCTATATGAATATGTGTTTGGATAAAATTGTCCAAAGTCCATGGTTCCAAAAAGAAAATGAAAGATTCTTTTGATTACTTAAAGGTGGTTCTATTTAGGATTTGACTAAAAACATGTACGAAGACACACATTAAGCATTATATCTGGTCTTGAACTCGTAAGATATAAAAGTGAACCAATCATTCCTATGTATTTTGTCTCATCAGTAGCTTTACCTGCTTTATCCTTACTAGGCTTTGTTCTAGTATAGATTATAGTTCCCATCAGTTTGTCATTTTTGAACTGATATTTCTTGATAATTTCCTTTACATAATTGTCTTGACTAATGAAAATCCCTTTTTCTGTTTGTTTGATTTTTAAGCAAAGGAAGAAGGATAGTTCCCCCATCATACTCATCTCAAATTCCCCCTGTATTAAAGCTGAGATTTATTCACCAAAAGATGGGTTAGTAGCACTGAATATTATGTGATCAACCCTTACTTGAACTATGAGTAAATCATTATCCTTTTTCTTAATAAATAAAGTTTTATCTACCTTTCCTCTTTCAAAGTTGTTCTTAAGTAGGAAGTTACTTAACCTATCATCCCATGCTTGAAGAGCTTGCTCAAGACAATGCAACACTTTTTTTAATTACATCACATAATCTGGATAGTCTACATTCTCAAAACCTGGAGGTTGCTTAACAAACACTTTTAAATTTATTAAGATATCCATTTAACAAGGCACTTTTGACATTCATTTGAAATAATTTAAATTTTCTATGACATATAAAAGCAAGTAAAATTCTGATAGATTCTAGTCTAGCAACAAGTACATAAATCTCATCAAAATCATTACCTTCCTGTTGATTATAGCCTTGAGCTACAAGCCTAGCTTTACTTCTTACCACCTTACCATTTTTGTCAAGTTTGTTTTTGAATACCCATCAAGTTCCAATGAATGACTTATTTTATGGATATGGTACTAGATTCCAAACCTGGTTCCTATAAAATTGGTTTAGTTCATCTTTCATAGCTACAGTATAACTTTCATTGGCAAGTACCTCTTCAATAATCTTTGGTTCTAGTTGTGAAACAAAAGTAACATAATTGTTCTTAAATCATTCTCTAGTTCTTATACCTTATGAAGGGTCTCTTAGAATATATTGAAGTGTATCAAGACCTCTCCATTCTCTTAATGTCCTGAAACTTTTGCTTTGAGCATATAGTGTTATGTGCTGTATATGTGCCTATTGAGTAGTACTCACAAAAGGAGCCTTTTCTGTCTCAAATTCAGAAGGACCTTCTTGATCTTGCAAATTTAAACGTACTTCTAGTGCAATTTAATTTTGTGGTGTATTTTGAGGGAACAAAGGATGCTCTTCATCATTTGAATTAGTAGCTGTTGTTGAGGGTAGTTCTTCATTAAATACAATATGTATCGACTCTTCTATCGTCTTGGTTATTTTGTTATAGACTCCAAATCCTTTGTTAGTAGTGTTATATCCCAGAAAGATGGCTTCACCTGATCTTGCATCAAAATTTCTAAGGTTGTCCTTGCTGTTATTCAACATAAAAGATTTGTAGCTAAAAGCCCAAAAGTAGGGAACATTGGGCTTTCTTCCTTTCCATAGCTCATAAGGAGTTTCCTTAAGATTAGGCCTTATAAGGAACCTGTTTATAATGCAACAGGCAATAGATACAACTTCTTCCCAGTAATCACAAGGTAGACCACCTTCACACAGCATGGTCCTGGCCACATTATTAAGAGTCCTGTTCTTTCACTTAATAACCTCATTTTGTTAAGGAGTCCTTAGACATGAGAAATTATGAGTTATACCATTAATCTCCAAACTTTCTGTTATCAAATTCTCCTCTATGGTCACTCCGAATTGAAGTAATGTAGTATCTTTTTTCGATCGAATTTGTTTTGCAAAAATTATCAAAAATTCAAAAGCATCATCCTTATTTTCTAGGAAATAAACCCATATGAATACAGAGTAATCATCTACTATAACAAAACCATAATTTTTATCACCAAAACTTTAGTTCTAGTAGCAACAAAAAAATTCATATGTATAAGCTCAAGGAGTTGGTTAATAGATACAACATTTTTGGGTGAAAAACTACTTGTTTTCCTTTTAAACATGCTTCACAAATCTGATTATTCTGAAAAGTTAAATTAGGTAATCCTCTTACTAATTCATTCTTGGACAATTTTGACAAAATGTTCATACTAGAATGTGCAAATCTTCTATGCAAATTAATGAGTCCTTTTCTAGAGAAACAAATCACTTAACCTGTCGAGAAGATATGTCTTCAAGTTAAGCACTATATATATTTTGATTTCCAGGACTAACAAATACAATGTTATCATTATGATTATCAATTATTTTATAATTACATGCATAAAAGGTGACTCTATATCCCTTATCATATAACTGAATCACACTTAGCATATTATATTTCAAACCATCAACATACATAACAATATCAATAGAATTAGAGTCAAAGGAACCAATTTTACCAAATAGGTGACCTTTGCCTTGTTTTTGTCAACAAAAACAACATTACCTTTACCTTTGCTTTCAGTATAGTTAAAGTGTGATATTTAACCTGTTATATTTCTTGAACAATCACTATCAACTATCTATTGATTTTCTTTTGTTACTATTCTGAAGTATATCTGCATAATGTACTATCTCAATTTAGGTACCTAAACTTTTTAAAGTCCTTTCAGGTTAGTAATATGAACTTTTGGTCTGCAAACATATATTTTAGATAATTTTCCTTTTTTATGTATGTGAAAAGAATGACTAATATGTCTATGTTTGCTACAGTAGAAGCACAAAATAGATGAATAAGGTTATCACTATTTTGATTACATCTATTGCTGGATTCAAGAAATATATTCTTGCGTTGCTTGATATTATTATTTTCATCATATTTTGGTCATGTCTTATCAAAAACACCTTTACCATTACCAAACAATGCATTAATATTATTCTTTTAGCCATTAAAATTAGCTAGGTCCTTTTTTGGAGAAGTGATTCTATCAGCAAATTTTTCTTTTTCAACTTATAGGTGATCATATGCAAATTATAGTTTAGAAACCTTTTATTCTAATTGTTTTACTTTTTTAGAACCTTTACAATCATTCTTAAGCAATGCGTTTTCTAACAGAATTATTTTTTCTTCCAAGAATTCCTTTTCGTATACGTTTTGCTTATAGTCATTTTCAATCTTAGTAAGTGATATATTCTTGGACTACAAACTCTTATTGTCTGATTCTAATGATTTAACTTTATTTAAGGATGCATAATTTCTTTTAAACTTCTCAACCTTTTTAATATACTTCACAATTAATTTCTTATACTGAGCATACAATTCATGATATGCATCTCTTAGTTCATCAATTTCAAAATAAGAGTTAGAACTATATACATTATCCTCTTCTAAATTATCCATGAGGAAAACATTGCTTACTTCTTCATGCTCTTCTTCATTAAAATTCTCAAAATCTTCATCAAAATAAGTTGTAGTCTTAGCTTGCTTTATAAGTCTTCTATTTTTTTACTTTCACCATTTAGAAAAGATAAGGACATTCCAGTCTAGTGTGTCTAGGCTTCTTGCAGTGATATCATATAATTTGAGTACTCTGTGTACTGCTGCTGATAGTGTTGCTGCCTTTTAACATGGACCTACTGTTACCAGTTTTCTTAAATCCTTCTCTTTTCTTCATCAGCTTCTTTTTGTAAAAATGTGTATAATTTTTGACCATAAGGTTAAATTCATCATCTCCATCTATTTTCGACTCAGTGTCGCTTTCATTACCATTTGATTCATCAATAGATTTTATAGTCATTCCTCTTCTATAGGAAGATTCTTCATCTCGTCTAAGCTCTGTCTCATGGATCATCAAGTTTCCTCTTAGCCAATCAAATTAAATAGTGTCTAGATCCTTTAGAGTTTCTAAAAAAGTCACTTTGGGTCTCCATTTCTTTAATAGTGACCTTAGGATCTTTATCACAAGCTCATCGTTGGGATATGTCTTTCCCAAGTTTTTTAAGGTTGTGATGATGCTATTAAATTGTCCAAAAGATTTGCCTATGGTCTCTCCTTTTTTCCTGTTTATAGTTTCATATTAATGAATTAAAAGATTTAAAATATTTTTCTTTACCTCATTTGTTCCTTTAAAGGTAACTTGAAGGTTATCACACATTTCCTTTATTGTAGAACAGTAGGATATCTTTTCATATTCTTCTGGAAAGAGTGCACAAATCAGATGATATCTTGCCTTAGCATTTAGTTGTGCATTTATTTTTTCAACATCAATCCACATCTCTACATCATCAGTAGTAGGAAATGTAGCTCTTACTTTGATAGCTTGCCAGACATCAATATCTACATATTGAAGATAAACTATCATCCTCTCCTTCCAATAGGAATATTTATTTCTATTAAAATATAGAGGCTTTGTGACAAATTTTCCTTTAAGACTTCTTAAGTTGTTTGCCATGATTTATCATATGCAGTAAAACACAATAAATGTGAAACTTTACTCTAATACTAAATGATAAACCAAACACATGCATGATGGAGTGAATTGCATGTGACTTGAAAATTTTAGCAAGTTATTATTAATTCATACACAAGGAAGGTGGCTATTAAAATTTAAAATGAAAAGAGCATCTTGCAATTTATAAACAACAGTAGTTATAATGAAAAATTTTAAAAGCTAAGGAAAGAGAAAGAATGACATAACCAATTTATACTATTTCTGCTTATAACTAAGCCTACGTCCAGTCCTCAAATATCCCACTTGAGTATTTCACTAAAATCTTCAAGTAGTGATTTGACGAGCCTTTCCAAGCTTATAAGAAAATCTTGTATAAAGTTCTTCAACGTTCAACACTGGTAATATTTTACTAGCATCTACAAGATCTCAACAATTGAAAGTAAGATTTGCTCAAAATGATCTGCAATGGATAATCTCTTTCAATAGAGTATTTTCACTTTCTAAAACACAGAGGATAAATGAAGATATGACTTTTGATTCTAAGTATAGTCACTAGTAATATATTTTCAAATCTTATGTTGAGTGGATGCAGTAGCTTTTTCTTAAATAGGAGTTCGCTTCAATGATCTGTTCAAAATTTTTTTAAAATATACTAGTTTTTGCTTCAATTTCATCATGAACTAACCGACTAAATCAAATTTGAATATGTTAAAACGTCTTCCATATCATCTTTGACAGTATCATCAAACATTTAGATGTTTGGATAGATTTTTAACTGTGTCTCGAAGCTAACTGTTGAATTGGATGAATAAAGGTTCCTTTGTCTGTATAAAAATGATAGGGACTATCCATTCCAGATTTTTTGGAACTGTTTTTGACTATGGGAATGAGTTTGTTAACTTGGTTCCTATAAATAGGAGTTGTTAATCGATTATCCTCTCATTTAAACAAATAAATAAGTTATATACCCATTTGTATATTGTTATCCTTTTGGATAAATGAGATAATTTAGTCAAATAAATTTGAATTTAAAATGTAACTAAATAATATTTGTCGTTTTCATCAAAATTATCAATTTAGAAGCCTTGAGCTAAAAGGAATCATTAGCTAACAAATTAGTAAAAAACGAACAATAAGAATTACAAACCTTCCCCACCAGAAGGAGTCGACATCCTTGTTAAGAGCTTCTAAAGGTAGGCCTTTATTTTGTCCTTAAATTGTCAAAATAAGTGTCTCTTTATTAAGTTGGATCAATAAATTTGCTCCTTTTCTATGACATTAGGAATTCCTTCTTTCAGTTTTTCTTATGTTGTCACAATAATCATTAATATATTTAAGGTCTAAGCTTCAACAATACTTTGTCTTCAACATTGAAATCTAAAGGTCACCGATGCTTGTTCATATATTTCTTTATAGGAATCTTGCCCTTCTGTAAGCTATCTTTTGCATCATTAAATATTTCTTGTTTATCCCTTGCAAATGTGTAGGTAGTAGGACATTTTCCTCCTATCTCCTACTTTGTCACTTCTTATAAAGTGAGGGGCTATTATCTTAACACCAACTGAAACGGATCCTTCTTTACGGCGGAAGAACAATTATACACATACTGCGCACTATCCAACAACTCTACTTATGGATGATTCATTATGGAAAACTTTAATTCTACTCCCATTATATTGAATAAGGATATCCAAAATTGATCACTCACTATATTCGTTGGAACATTAAAAGGTTTTATTAAGATATTTTATTTTGGGCATTATTTGATATATATTTATGATAAGAAGTTGACTTGGTAAAGGATTTCACCATCTTGGATTATATAGTATTTTTGGAAGATAAGATAGTGTAGAAAGAAGAAATTATAAATTAGATAGAATCCTAAAGAAGGTTGGATTTGTTGAAGATAAACATGTGTTTGGTAGAGATAAACATGGAAGAGATTTATTGAAGATTCAACTGATTTTTTGTAGCTGCGTTTTTGTGCACTTCAATGAAAATTATATGTTCTATCTATTGATTTATGTTGCTGCATGTTGGGACATTTTGCAGAGATAATTTATATGTTTGCCAGTAGACTTTTGTTTGATATGGATTTTATCATATGAAATACATCCAATAAATTTTAGGTTGCTGTGTGTTGTGTGAGCTTTGATTGAAAGATTAAATAGTACACAACATATTTTTTTGTTTAAATGCAGTTCATGGTGTGACATATATCCATTAATTTTTGCTGCTATGCATGTGGACTTTCGGAGATTAATTCCTAAATAAGACAGCAAAACTTTTGTTAGACAAAAATAGGTAGTATATTCATCAATATTTACAGTTGCATTGTTGGTATGTTTTGGTAATGAAATGTATGTCTGATTGATGATTTTTGTAGCTACTATGCATTGGTTTCTTCGGTAATTAACCTACCAAGTTTATAGCAGAGTTTTTGATGGACAACTCCTTAAGATTATAGTTTAATATGACTACATATATAGGGGGTGTCCTGACTTTCGTGTTTCTTTGTTTATGTTTTTATTGTTTTAATCACTTGAGAATTACTTTTATGTTTGTCTTCATTCATTGCAAAAATCGTCCTTGAGGTTAATATGATTTGGTCATGCTATTAAGTTTAAAATACTTTCACAGGGTGTGAGTACAAGTAGATAGCATCAAGGGGTGAGTGGTGTCAGCTCAATAAAGCCTTGTGTAGGACTATGTACTTTCGTGAAAATTGATTAATCTGGGTAAAGGACCTGCAGGCGTAGGTTATGTGTGTCAAATTGCATTAACAAATTTCGTGTTTTGATTTTTTGGTTGCATATTAAAATTTTCTGCTTGTAACTAAATTCTAGAAAATTCACAGCTACTAATCCAGTTATTCATTAACTTCAATTTGAAGAAACTGCGGCAGAACTTATATATTACTAAACTACAACCTTTGGGTTTGTTTTGTTTTACCATTTTTCAATAGAGAAATGAACTTCTTTCATAGAGCAAGTTATTAGAGCCGCAATGAAAATAACATACTTCTTGATTCAATCTAGAACTACTAACGTTAAGGCTTTTCCATCAACTTTTGGAAATCCTATAACAAAGTGAAGAGATATGGATATCCTTAGCCTCTCTAAAACTACAAGAAAATAGTGAGTTAGCGACGGAAAATACTGACAGAAATGACAAATATTCTGTTGGTATTAAATATTACCGTCAGAATAAATCGACAGACAAAAACGTCAGAGATTCGGCCGTAGCTAACCTTACTGACAGAAAATTAACAACTTACTGACGGAATAAAATGATCGTCGGTAATTTTAACTGAAAAGTTACCGACAGTCACACCTTTTCTGTCGGTAAACTTACCGACAGAAAGTTAATTTTCTAACACTAATTTTACCAACGGCAAGTTGCTAAACTGTATGTAAATTTAGCATCGGAATGTTTTTAATATCGTCCGCAAAGTTACCGATGATAACGTTATTTTTGTTGGTAAATAAGCTTACTCATTACCTTACTCATTACCGACGGATCATATTGTCCGTCAATATAGTGTATAGACATTTACCGATGGAAATTATGAATGTTTCCGTCGGTAAAATTTTTGATTAAATTTTTTAAAATATATATTTCCATTATATTTAAATTATAACCGTCGAAAAATTTTATTAATTAGATATTTATAATATA
>JANQBM010000007.1:2299465-2316919 GCA_025594535.1 Erythroxylum domingense
TTTCCTAAATTCACTGATTGACCTCACTTGGACCCGTTTCTCTGGTCCGACCCGTTCTATGGAAACGGGATGTTACAAAAGGTGATTCGAGATTTGGGCCTTAGTTATGAAAAAACTGATTCTTGTAGGAATGATTGCACTCTATATTGGGGAGATGATGCAAATGCTGAGCAATGTCCAGAATGTGGAGAGTCTAGGGGGAAATCAGCTAATGGAAGAAAAAGCAATAAGAAAAATGCTCATAAGATATTGCGATACTTTCCATTAAGACCAAGATTACAAAGGTTGTTTATATCAAGCAAGACTGCTTCAGACATGAGATGGCATCACGAAGAACATCCTAATGATGGAAAGCTGAGGCATCCTGCTGATGCAAAAGCATGGAAGGCTTTTGATGAGATGCATCCTTCATTTGTTATGGAGCCTTGAAATGTTTGATTGGGTTTAGCCACTGATGGGTTAAACCCTTTCGGGCATATGAGTATCTCCTATAACACATGGCCTGTTGTACTTTTTCCATATTACATGTCTCCTTGGAAGTGTATGAAGCAACCTAACTCAATGTTATCCATATTGATTTCTGGCCCAAAATCACCTGGAATGAAAATTGATGTGTGTCTTTAACCACTAATAGCAAAGCTAAAAGAGTTATGAGAAGTAGGGGTGGAGGCATATGATGCTTCAAAGAAACAAAATTTCCAAATGCACATAGCAGTTTTGTGGACTATCAATGACTTTCCTGCTTATGTGTACATGTCAGGATGGAGCACAAAAGGATTTTTAGCATGTCCTTCTTACCATAAGGATATTTGTTCTCTAACTCTAAAAATGGTCGTAAATTATCTTATTTGGGGCATCATCATTTTTTGCCAACAGGTAATTTTTTATTTTTTATTTTTTATTTTAATATATGATCATCATCATAAGTTAATTTATATTTATTTATTTATTTTGCAAATAGGTCATGCATGGAGAAAATAAAAAAGTTCATTTGATGGTCATACGGAGCATAGGTCAGCTCCTAAGCCATTATCTGGTGATGATGTACGACTTCAATTGGATTCTATTCAACATTCAACTTTTGGTAAGTATAGAAGAAAGGGGAAGACAAATGATACGTTAGTTCCAAATAATTGGCGAAAGAAAAGTATTTTTTTTTTGAGTTACCTTATTGGAAACCTTTACTATTATGCCATAATTTGGATGTAATGCATATTGAAAAAAATATATCTGAGAACATAATTAGGACACTATTGAATATTGAAGGAAAAACAAAGGACAACTTGAAAGCTCGATTTGATTTGATGGAGATGGGTATACGACCGGAACTCCATCCTGAAAAAGATGGTGATAGGTGGCTAATACCTTATGCTCATTATACATTTACTTCAAACGAAAATATTGCTTTTTGTGAATATTTGAGAAATGTTAAAGTTCCTGATGGATTCCCTTCAAATATCTCTCCTTGTATGAATATGAAGGATCATAAGCTTAATTCTCTAAAATCACATGATCATCATGTTCTTTTAGAGCGACATCTTCCTATTGCAACACATGGGATTTTGAATAATGAAGTATATGATGCTTTAACAAGGCTAAGTATCTTTTTTCCAAGAATTATGTTTAAAAGTCTTAATACCAGAAGATTTGGATCGTCTTGAGCAAGAAATTCCTGTCATTCTTTGCAAGCTTGAAAGAATATTTCCACCTACATTTTTTGATATTATGGTCCATCTATTTGTTCATCTTCTAAGTGAATCTAAACTTGCTGGACCAGTTGACAACCGATGGATGTACCCTGTAGAAAGGTAAGAAAATTTTAATTATGATCAATTTAAATATTGTTTTAATAGATATTTGTTTTTTTATTAAATGTAAATTTAATATATTTTAAGTAAAAGATAGCTTTGTAATTAATTTACCTTATATTATCAAGTTTTTACATGATTTCAAATTACTTGTGCGTAGTAAAAGTCATCCTGAAGGGTCAATTACTGAAGGACATATTGCACAAGAGTGCTTAACATTTTGTTCAAAATATTTGAATACTGTGGAGACAAAGTTCAACCAAGTTGAAAGAAATGATGAAAATTGTTCTTTTATCCCGGAAGGCATATCTGTATTTGCTAAAACTGGACGATTCTTCAAAAATTGATATGGAGAAGAAGAAAAAGGAAAATCTTACTGTCTAACTAGTAAGGAATTGACACAGGCGCAAGTTTATTTATTAGAGAATTGTGACGAAATTGAAGATTATATCAAGTAATTATTCGTACATTTTATTCCTATTATACAAAAAATTTTGATTTTATTTTTGTGGATCTTAATATATTTGTATATAGAGAACACATGTCAAAACTAGAAAAAGAAAGGGTGAAGGATGTGGCAAGAAAACATAAATTAAAGTTTTTAGAATGGTTTAAAAAACGAGTAAGTTATGATCTACATTCTTGTTATTTTACTTAATTAATATTATTTTTCATTTTATATACATTATTTGCATTTTCATATTTATCACAATTACTTATCACTATAATTATATATTTTATTATTTCAAGCTACTGAGTTATATAAAAAAGGACATGTAAATTCTCAACTATTGCTATTAGCGCGCGGTCCTCTCAAAGATGCAATCACTCATAAATGATACATCAACAATGGATATAGATTTCATATAAAAGCACATAAAGAGAGTAGCATCTATCAAAATAGTGGAGTAATTGTTAAGACAAACGGAAATTCAAAATATCCGGAGTATTAAGGAGTTCTAAAAGACATTACTGAACTGGGATATCTTGGCGGAAATCGAGTTGTTCTTTTCAAATGTGATTGGTGGGATGTTCATCACTTGGATCGTGGTTGGAGAAATGATAATTATGGTATCATTAGTGTTAATACGAAGTGCTTCTTGAATACCAATGAGCCATTTGTTTTAGCAAATCAAGTTGAACAATGTTACTATTTGCCAGATGGGCTTAATCGACATTGGAGTATTGTGCAGAAAACCAAACCTCGAAACGTTTATGACCTTTCGATTATGAAAGAATCTGATGACCAATTACAAGATGAGGCATATCAAGAAGATGAATCCAGTTGTCGTAAGACGTTAGCTTTGCCTGATATTAATGTTGATGATTTAGATGAATTAACTAGAGAAGATGTCCCAAGAGATGTTACTGAAAATAATATTATGCCAGTACCTAGCATGATTGAAGTTGAGCTACTTGATTCTGATGAAGATAGCGATGACGATGGTAGCAGTGAAAATATTGGTAATGATTTAGAAAATTTGGAGGAAGATGATGATGATGATGAGCCTAATAATGTTAGTACTATGAATGATAGTGATGATGATTAATTTTACTATTCTAGAATAATTATTTACCATGTCTAGCTATATTCATACTTTTATAATCAAGTTCTATAGTAAGATTTTTCTAACTTTTTCCTTTAATGTTAGATAAATTTGCTTAAAAAGCAAATTAGAGATTCTATTTAAATGTTTTAAATATAATTAATTTTTTTAAAAAATTAAGAAAATAATGTAATCTAAAACGTTTTTGTCATCAGTTAAGCATAAGTATTCTTATGTTTAAAAATTATGTTATTAACCTTTAACAACTTGCTACTATATTAATCGACTTTAATACTTTTGTAACATTTTGTCATTACTTAAGGCTTTTAGCAATAAACTGTAATAAAATATAAATTATATGACTTTTTTTTGACGGTTTGTCACAATAGATGTAAATATTACCTATTTTGCTATAGAGTATTACTAAAACTAGCATGGATTATAGTGAGAGATGGTTATTAGAAATACTAGTGTAACCTTTTTTTGCAATGTGGTGTCACAACAAAATATCATCACAAGTCGTTTAGTAATAGAGTGTCAACAAATTGTAACTAAAAATAACTATATCACTTTTTTATGATGGGTCGTCACAATAGCTAACATTATAACTTATTTTGCTACAGATTGTCACTAAAGTTAACTTAGAATATAGTGATAGATAGTCACTAAAAATGCCAATGTGGTGTTTTTTGCAACGTGCTGTCATAATAAATATCATACAAAGACTTCTAGTAATAGAGTGTCACCAAGCATCTATTATTTTGATGTCATAATTGTCCCCGTATAATGGTGCCAAATTATTCATTCTTGTTGTAACACTAACTAGTGACAGAATGGAGCTACATATTTGTTATAGTGACGGTTCATTGCAACATCTCAATGAGTCATGTAGTCAAAATACAAATTCATTCTCCTCACAATAAGCTATCGCAAAAGCTTAATATTTAGTAACGATGTATTATAAAAAAATGCTAATAGTAATGCATATCAAAGGTATTGCTAAGATTTTCGTTGCAATAGCCATGTTGTTTAAACCTTGATAAAAATATAACTATATTGACATTAATATCTAAAGTTTTTGTTTTTATTTAAAAGAAAAATAGAAACTGAAAACAAAAAAATAGAAAAATAACTAAAAATTATAACAGAAAAATAGAAGTGGAATCAAACAACTCATTGCTTTAAATAATGTTTAATTAATTTGGGTTAGGATTAAATGCTAAGTTAGGTCACTATATCATCATCATTTGATTGGTCGATATATGTTATTTATATCACGGTTGTTTCGCCATTATTTTTAATTGAAAGTCTAAAACCAGAATTTTTTATAAAATTTAAAATTATAAATTTCAAGAATTTAAAAGATTAAGATATTTTTAAAGTTACTTAAATCATAAGGTAACATTTTATGTTTTTACTTAAATAAAAATAAAAAGAAAATTTTTTAAAAAATATTTCAAATAAAATTTACTCCTATTCTTTAATACGAACAAATATCATATTATTATTACGGTGGAAATTTTTTTTATATGAAGTTGGGAAGATGATTTTTTAAGGAAAAATGCTTAAAATGTTTATTTTATTTATTTTCCACTTAAATGTTAGAATTTTTAAAATACTCAATTAAATGAAAACTATTAAAAAATATAATAATACAAGTTAAAACCTTTGACATAATCGTAAAGAAGAGAAAAGAAAAGTGTCTACAAACAAGTTATTTGTTTGAGGTAAGGTATTCTTGACAAAACAAATAAAACCTTTTTTAAGTGGTAAATGAAGCAGAAGTGAAAGAGAAAGGAAGAGATAATATTAGCTCAATCTATTTCTTCCACACAAAATACAAATCATTTGGTTCCATAAATTCCCTCCTCTAATATGCCTTCTTAAAATGCACAGAATGAAGTTTCTTATGATTCCCTCTTGAATAAGGGTTTCGAAGATATGAGAAAACTTAACTATAAATGCTTTAGCCTCGTATTGATTGAAGCTCAAATGACAGGTGAGTATGTCGAGAAAAGAAATAGATAATGTTTGAAGGGCTTAGGAGTAAATTAATTATCGATGTAATTATTTCTGGTTATTTTTATTATATTATTTAATTTGTTAATCATTTTTTGAAATATGTATCTAAGATGAAGGTTGTGCAAAAATAAAAGGTCCCAAGAAAATAACAAATCAAATAACTTATTGCATATATAAACTTGGGTCAGAATTTAATTTTCTCATAAATTCAATGTTTGTATAAAGTATAGAAGAACTTCTTTTTATAACTCAGCAGTAACTAATTGCATATAAGATGCAAGCTCCCTTAATTAAATAATACAATATATGTATTTTCTAAAGATAAAGAGTTACTTTTTTTTTTCTTTACTTAGTGAATGCCATTTAACAAGATTGCTAAAATAATGTCATGAACATGTCTTTTATCTTATACCATTGATAGGTGAACAATAGTTTTAAACTAGACTAGCTACATTAAACATTTAGATAAAGTGAGCAGTTCAAATGTACAAACTCGAGAAGATGTTAACTAAAATTAAATTAATTTTTTACGCGCGTTTATTGTTGAAAATCTACTTATGTAGATTAAGAGAAATTATTATTTGATTACTAATTTATATATGTCATCTCATATTACTTTTTCTAATTGTTTAAAACATATTTTAATTAAACCATTAAAAGTCAACAAGATTGAGCAAAGTTATTCAAAATTTTAAATAATATGTTTAAAATTCCATATTAATTTCCTAAAATCATAAGTACTATATGGTTCAAATGTAATTACTCTTTTAATTAGATACAATATAATATTTTAAAAGTTAAAAACTAAAAGGTACGAATACATTTTTATAATTTCTAATTAAAAATAAATAAGTTGCTAAACTTTGTTCTTTCTTGAAAACGTAAATTGAATTAATGAAAATAAGTCAATTACAAAAGGTCATTCAATGGAAAATAACCAAAAATACACCATGTTCTTAGCACTTACTACCTTTGTAGCCAACCTATCTAGGATAAGTTAGACTGAAATGTATAATTTCCAAGGTCTAAGGAAGTTAAATTCTCCAAGAAGTCACCAACCTCCTACTACATTCTTTTGCCACCTGTTTTATGATGTGTTGCTCTCTTATACTTACTATTGTAAGCTCTATGAGGGTGTTTAAACATTTGGATTTCTTTGCAAATCTTCTATGATTTCTTTCTTTCTAAACCTCTTGGAAACAAGTTGCAATTGCTACCATATAGACCTCCTTATCATACTTAGAACTGGGCATTCGTATTACCTTTTGTATGATGTCTGTTTGTCAGTGATGTAAGGGAATATATGGAGATAAAGCAGAAATCCTCTACTATATAATCTTAGAGTATATACTGAGAAACAGATGGTCCCTAAACATAAAAAATTGTAATTACTATCCTTGTTTAGATCCAATTGACTAATGAATTTAACTTTTGAACAAATCTTACAAAAAATATGTCTACATTCAAATGTGGTAGTCAGTAAATCTCATATAGACCCATCTAATCCTACTTAATCTTCTATTAAAATTAAAATCCACAAAACATACAAAAATAAATTATAAAATGTTAATTAGAGAATAAATCTAATCCTTGAATCCTAAATTCCTAAAATTTAGAAGAGCTAGATTTCTAGTTATTTTCCATTGCAAGCTAAGTATAAGGTTGTATAGAAGGAATTTAGACCTTTTATGAGTTGATAGAAACATGAGAATATTGGTGAATTATTTTCTAAAAATTTCTATCTTCTCTCTTTTTACAACATATTCTTACCAAGTTTTAATGTTTATACTAATCCTAGGTTTTGTTATATATAGAACTTGATATAGTCCTTAATTATATTGAGTGGTTGTAATTTTGGTAATGAGATTGTATAGAATGTGGAGGCTTAATGCGGTCCCTTGTTGGCTTTCTATCATTGTACATTTTTAACGTGATATACTAATATTAAATTTTGTATAAAATAGTAAATAATGGAAAAGGAACAATTAAGATGCTTTTGTTTTGGAGAGTTTAACAAAACTTAGATTCAAGTTATAAAGGGAGGAGAACCAAGCATATTTGGCAATTGAATAACAAATTTTGTCACATAATGTCACATATGTTGGTGTGACCTTACCTGGAATGCTTTTAACTTTCTTATCCTCTCCCTTCTTTTCCTTTTTTACCCTCCCTAAAAACCCTTTTTCTTCTATTCAAGTGATTGTTAAATAGGGAACTTTTTTCTCATATAATTTAACTGTTAAGTTTCTTTCTTTTTTGGGAAAGGAATTAGACCAACTTTTTTGCCTTTTACCTATCTTCCTTTGCCTCCTCTACTCTTTTCCTTCCCTCTCATCTATTTCTTCTTTACCTTATGGCTTCTCTAGCTACCCCTCCATTATTTTCTAGCAACCTTATTGAAGCTACCTTATTTGATCCCAACTCATCCCTCTAACCTAGCCTTAACCATCTATCTTGGGACCTACCCCCTAAAACCTTGACTCTTCCTCCATCTTGTCAAGAGATCTTAGAGCCATATTGTAGGCAACTCCTTTTAGAAACTCAAGTACCTCCCTCTTTCTCCAACTATAGATTTAGATAGCCTCACCCCTTCTATAGAAAATTTTAAGCAAAGAGCTAGGAAATGGACTTGCACTTTGGTTGGCTACTTTGTTGACGTGGGCTTAACTTTTCTATAATGCATAAATGTGCTTATAATAACTGGAAAAATCTCGGATTAGAGGATCTCTTTATAAATGAAGAAGACTTGTTCATCTTTAAGTTTATGGGAGAGCATAACTTGAAGAAAATATTAGCTTGTGGTCTCTAGTACATCTAAGGAAAACCATTATTTTTGACCAAATGAAGACTTAACCTATATTTAAGAAGAATGAATTTGAGACATGTCTCAATTTAGGTGCAATTTCATAACTTATCCTTAATTTGATCTGTAATTAGGTTAAGCTACAAAACTAGTTCAATTGGCAAACCCATCCAATTGGATGAACACACAACCATCATGAAAAGACAGGTTATACAAGAATATGCATTGAAATTGATGCGAGTGTCAAAATTCCTAATTCTTTATGAACTATGAGATTAAATGAACTTGGTAAGCTATTTGAAGATGAAATTTAAGTTATGTAACAATGGAGAACTCCTACACCAAGTGAAAGTAAGGAG
This sequence comes from Erythroxylum domingense, assembly GCA_025594535.1. NCBI lineage: Eukaryota > Viridiplantae > Streptophyta > Magnoliopsida > Malpighiales > Erythroxylaceae > Erythroxylum > Erythroxylum domingense. The sequence continues at coordinate 2,308,005 of JANQBM010000007.1, forward strand.
TGGAAAGCACCTATTGGGAAATTTCTAACATATCTCCCAATTGAGCTTTAAAATTCTCAAGTTACCAACTCATTCATGAGCCCCTATCACTTAACAATCATCTTAGAACCTATTATTCCTTCCAATGCTCAAGTCTCTGGTCCTAAAAGTTTTTAACTTTTAAAGCTTCCCCTAGCCTCTATTGCAAAGCATATGTACCATAACTCCTATATATGCAAATTTCATAAAAAACATTAACTTTGATACCCTTTACCTACTCTAAATAAATCTCCCACCTTAGCTATTGATACTTTGCCTACTCCAATTTAGTTCTTTACAAATTGAAATCCCTCTCTCACTAAACCTATAAATGCCTTAAACCTTGACCTTTCTAGCCCTCCTCCCATAGAAATGGAATTCTCCTTCGTTAGTATGAAAAGATGAATTCACAAAGCCAAGAAAAAATAGTTTATGCCCTCCTCCTAATAAAATCTAAAAATAAAGAGTAATATATGACTATCTCAAACAACTAGCACTTGATGGTCTCCTTAAAATTAAACTGAAATCTCCCTTAATAGATAAGTAGTTTTGATTCCTTCTTAAATATTATTTGATTATAACCAATCATATAGCCTATTATAATCACATAAGGCTTTTTACTCAATTACCTAGAGTTTCCTCTTCCACACTATGAATACCTTAAATTTTTTTGTAGAAATTCATTTATTGGATTCTTCAATATGTCACAACTTCTTGTTATAGAAATTTGGTGAATGGTGAGCCTTCAAAGCTAACCAAAGGAGTTAGAAGGTAAAAATAAGGTGACTTCTTATCCCCCTACTCTTGATTCTTTGCATAAAAGTACTTATAAGATTGCTTCAAAGGATATTAATATAAAACAATCATTCAAATATTACCATCATTCAAATATTACCATAAATGTAAAATCTTAGGGCTTTTTAACCTTTCTTTTTGTAAATGATCTTTTATTATTTTACAAAGTTGACTCTAATTTATTAAAACATTGAACCATTATTTAAATCAATTAAAAAATATGTGGAGGTTATCAAACAACCACTCAAAGAGTTCTCTCTATATCTTTACAAGTGCCTCCTTAATAGCTGAGCAACTTGCTCAAATTTTAGGCTTTATGCTTTAATAACTACCATTTCGATACTTAGGAATCCTCATCTCTGTCACAAAGTTGAATCATAGGGATTTTCAACCTTTATATGATGCCATGTACAAAATAATTAGGATCTAGAATAATAAGAATTGCTTCAAAGAATATTAATAAAAATAGGTTATTCCAATATTACCATAAATGTAAAAACTTAGGGCTCTTCAACCTTTTTTTTTTTTTTGTAGATGATCTTCCATTATTTACAAAGCTAACTCCAATTTATTAAAACATTGACCAATGACCAATTCATTAGATCAATTTAACAAGATGTCGACACCAACTACTCAAATAGTTCTCTCTATATCTTTATCAGTGCCTCCTCAATAATTAAGGAACTTGCTCAAATTTCAGGCTTTATGCTCTAACTACTACCCCTTAAATACTTAGGAATCCCTATCTTTGACACAAAGTTAAAGCATAGGGATTATCAACCATTATACGGTGTCATGTACTAAATAATTAGAAGCTAGCATAATAAGTTCCATTTTTTATACAGGGAGAGTTATGCTTATTAATTCATTTCTTACCAGTATAAGTGCATCTTGGTGCTTTAGCTTGCCTTTCCCAATGAACCAAATTAAAGTAGTTAAGAGGATATTGAAGAAATATTTCTTAGCCTGTAAGATGGAAAATTTTCCTAAAGCCAAGGTTAATGGTCTAAAGTTTGCTCTAAATTTATATAGGAGGATTTGGAAGTTGTTCAATGATGAAGAATCCCTTTAGGTTAAGCGAGCATATTCCAATTCTTGAAAGGGAAAAAAATTCTACAAATTCTAAGCCAAAAGCTCTATCTTTTGGACTATGAAACAAATCCTCAAATTTAGAGACAACATCAAACTATACATTCGGGTTAAGATAGGGAATGAAACAAACTTATCCTTTTGGCATGACTATTTGACACCTGTCTGGACCTGTTTCCAACTTGCTAAATGCCACTTCTCTAATGTGATCTATACTTAAAAACTTAAAATTTTCAACTATTATACATAATAATGCATAGTGCTTGCCTCCCTTTTCTAGAGGCTTCAACTTAATCATCTATCTCTCTTTATCATCCAAACCAAGTTTTGAAAGACTTGTTTCTCTGGTTGAGAAATAGTTTATGTATTTTCACAAATACTTCTTGTTGGGATATATTCTCTAATATCATACAATAGGTAGAATGAGAGAAAATTCTCTAGTTTCTCCTGAAATATCCTAGAGCCTCTTTTGTCTTATGGATGATAATCAAGGAAATATTGTTCATTGGGGAAATATTTAAGCCCTCTCAGCCTTTCAATACAATGCATGTGCTTTGTAATCAGAATGTTGAATCCTATGACTACCTTTTCTTTAAATGTCAATTCTTTTCTGATCTATGGAAAGGGGTTAGACCTTACTAGATAATAGTTGTATGGCCTCCCATCGAAAGGATATTATAAGCTAGACAACTAAGATGTCTTATAACAATCAAAGTGATCTAAACATCTTTAGAATCTCTATCAGTTGCTCTCTTTACTTAGTTTGGAGAGAGAAGAACAAAAGGATATTTAAAATGGAATCTAAAGATAGTAACAACTCTTTCTTTTACTAGTTCAATCCATAAGATAAATTATCATGGCAAGATGGCTTTAAAAGAGAATTAGTCAAATTATGACTCTAAGATGGATTATTCTTACAAGTTCCTAGTTATATTGTTCTAAGATCTTTATAATTTAGTAGTTCACTTTTTATTTTAAAGATGCATTTTCTCTTGTTCCCTAATTTAGTATTTCTCACTTTTTAGTCCTTTTTCTACATTGCTAGCTCTCTTTGAAACTTAATTCATCTTATTTATATTTTTGAAAAAGGCATCCAAAAGTTTCTAAATTTTGTTTCCTCTGTTCTCTCCAAATAATGTAAACTCTATTTATAAAGATTTAAGAAAACTTCAAACATGTATTTAAATGTCAAATGGCATATAAATGTTTAAAAGTCGTTAGCAATTGTCGTTTGTATAATGAGGTTGTCGTCACTAACTCCGTCCTTTCCAAATTCTAGTACTTTGTCCCTCTACGTGATAATGTTGGAGAACTGCAGGATGATATGCAAATTTTCGTAGCTTTCTAAGGGTGAATTACTAACAACTCCTTAGATCTTACAAGGAATCAAGGGGCTCCATGAACTGAATAGGAAAGCTATAGAATTCAGTGCCAACTGGCACCAATCGGAGCCGCTACAACCTTATCCTCTTTATGGAAATCTAATCCCTATCATCATCCAATATCCAGAATCAGCCATTTATCTTCACACATCATCATTTCAGCAAATCTCTAACTTATAACCAACCAATTAAGTGGCAACAGGAGAGGGTGAAGAAACAAAGAAGAATGGCGTCCACTGCGTGTTTCTTGCACCACCATGCACTCACCACTCCAACCAAGTCGTCGGGATCTTCACAGCGCCAAGTATCTAGCATCAGGCCTTCTCTGCTCGTTTGCCGGGCTCAGAAGCAGACTGTACAGGAGGAAGATACCAATGTTTTTTCTCGCAGATTGGCTTTGACAGTCCTTATTGGCGCTGCTGCCGTTGGCTCCAAGGTTGCTCCCGCTGATGCAGCCTATGGTGAAGCTGGTTAGTAAAAATATGATGAAATTTCCAAGTTATGAGCAGCTGAAGTTGGTTCTTGTTTGCTTACAGCGCAACCAATTCCATTAACTATATCATTCTTTTTATGTTCTGGACTCTTAAAGAGGCTGTCCAGTCAACAGGCTAGTCTAAATATGTCAAATGGGTTGAATCTTCTTGTGTTCTACATTTGATCATCGTGTCTGGTCAGTTTTTAAAGAGAGATTTGAGGCTGAGAATTATTGACGGGGCTTCTGTATTAAGGGCAATAAACAGACTTTTCATTTTGATGGCGTTGAATATTATAGAGTAGAGAAAAAGTAATATAATTTGATTCTTCCTCAATTTTTTACTGGATTTTTTGGGACAATTAAACAGTTTCTGCTTCTTGCGACAAAACAACCTGCCAAGTATGCTCGAAACAGAATGAAAAAGGAAGTTTGATAAGTGTATAGAAGTTTGTATTCTGTTACCTGTTAGTTGAATGCAGTGTGAAATTGTCCAAGTCCATTACATAGTTTTGTGTATGTGCTTTGGTCACTTGAATATTTTAAGGGAAGAATATTTGAGATCAATCTTTTCAAAAATGATTCGTTGCAGCTAATGTTTTTGGGAAGCCAAAAACCAACACAGACTTCTTACCATACGATGGAGATGGTTTCAAGTTGCAGATCCCATCAAAATGGAATCCAAGCAAGGAGAGAGAGTTTCCTGGTCAAGTTCTTAGGTACGAGGACAACTTCGACCCGAACAGCAATGTTCAAGTAATAATCAACCCAACTGATAAGAAAACCATCACTGATTATGGTTCACCTGAAGAGTTCCTTGCAAAGGTATACCCAGGTTTTTTGTGAGAGCTGGGATTATCTAGTTTGTTTCTTAATTTCTTGCTAAACAAAGGACCATTTTATGGATGGTTTTGTTACTAAGTCAAAGAATTTCTTACATTTTGAGGGTGAGAAAGAAATACAGCTTAAGACTCAAAGATTGCAAGCCCTTTAGCGGACTAACATTTTGTTTGTTCACTACAGGTGGACTACTTGCTGGGAAAACAAGCCTATTTTGGGAAAACTGACTCTGAGGTACTTTATGCTAGATTTGTTATCAAATAGACAGCATTGTGAATGGTCTGCAGCTTTCAATGTGATAATCCGTGTCAAGTATGATAAGTAGAATCTTAAATGTAGTTAAGGAGTGTTACATGGTCAATACTAATTGCTATTTACTGATAACGTAGGGTGGTTTCGACACCAACAGTGTGGCAACAGCCAACATATTGGAGTCTTCATCACCAGTGATTAATGGAACAAAGTACTACGCATTTTCTGTACTGACAAGAACAGCTGATGGAGATGAGGGCGGTAAGCACCAGCTAATCACAGCTGCTGTTAAAGATGGTAAGCTTTACATCTGCAAGGCGCAAGCCGGAGACAAGAGATGGTTTAAGGGAGCAAGAAAGTTCGTTGAAAGCACCGCAAGTTCTTTCAGTGTAGCTTAATAATGGAAAAAGACGAACTATATCAGGAATGAAATGTATGTAATCAAATTCAGTCTTTGAGGTTGGTTTTTGAGCTGCTTGTCTGTAGTCCCTTTAATTTTTGCAATATCTTGGGAATATTGATTGAGGCAGTTGGATTGAAGATGGATGCTTGTGGATATATGAATATACTTTTTGATTCGGAGTTTCCCACTGCCACGGTCCAACTTCTGACGGAGATTTTCTGTTAGTTAAAGAGTCGATTATTCCTATTTATTGGAGCTGAATTGGGTACATGACTCGCAGCTCGCAGAGAATCAAAGATAGCACCAAAAAGAAGTTCTTTTCCTGTTTCGCACAAACCGTCCTGATAGGCTCCAACATTCATCGATGGCATGAATGCTTTGGCAAGGTAGAGTGGACTCCTTGGAGTCTAACTAATGGGTTATATATATACAGATATCCAATTGGCAGTCTTAAGCACTTGTAAAAAGGCAGACTCATTAATGATAGGTTTCATAAGTAAGAAAAACTAAAATACATCGCAATCATTCTCTGTAGATTTTCATAATTTGAAGGCAACGCCAAATCTTCTAATAATCAATGAGGTTAAATATCTTTTAAAGGGTTAATTATAAATTTTTTTTAAATTTTTTTTCTCAATTTTTCAGTTATAATTTGAATTTTAAAAAGTGAGAATTAAATACTTGAATTTTCAATTTTTCTTAAATATAATCTAATACTAGTGTCTCTGTTAACAAAGCTGGCGTGGCAAGCCATGTCAGACGTGGTTAATGACATGTAAGAAAATTTTAAATATTACTAAATGATGATTTCTCTCACCACCTATGAACCTGATAAGAATGTTAGCATCTTACAATTCTATGCCTTTTTACATTTTTACGTTTTAAATGCAAAACCATTCGATGATGACGAGGAATTTAGGGGGCGCTTGGTTTAAAGAGAGGAATAGAAATAGAAATGGGAATGAATATAGTGAGGAATGGAAATGAATATAATCATTATAATTATGATGGTTGGTTAAAATAAAGGAATGATTACCATTATCATTGATGGTGGTTGGTTTGCAAAAAATGTTGTGAAAAGAGTGAGAAAAAGCAAGATTGGTCTAAGTGGAAAAAAAGCGCGCCAAATATACGAAGGAATGATTCCCATTCCTCTGGTTATTGAGAGGAATGGAGTAAGGCCCCAAAATAAGGAATGATAATATTACCTATCTAATCATAACTCTTTACCAAGCATTGTTTTTTATTTCATACTCATTCCTTTCTTCTCATACCCACTAAACAAGCATACCCTTAATAACTTGGAAATACAAGATTTAACTTCTTTCATAGAATCCACCTAGCTGGGCTTCTATGCTTGTCCAACAGTTACAAGAAAAGCTACACATACTAAAAAGATCATCTTTGTACAAAATCCAATTAATGACTAGTTCTCCATAATCTCATACATACGTCCAATCAAAAGCAATTTCTATCAAAACTTCATATAAACATCAAAACCCATAAATGAAAAGAGAAAAAGGGGTCATCTTGGCATTAAAGTTGAGATCTTTCCAGGCATCAAAAGAAACATGAAAACATCTTCTGTAGACACATATATGTATGTATTTCAATATCAGTAATAGAATAATAAAAATGGATTCTTGAGGGAGAGGAGATGTGAGAATAACTTGGGAATAAAATTCACGTGAATTTTTAAGAATAGAGAGTGGTGGGTTAGTATTATGTTGGTGCGAATATGTTTGGTTACAATAAGGAGAGGTACTAGGGGTGAGGAAGAGAGGCGGATGTGGACAAGAAAAGTTTGGAATTTCATTTGATCATTCGTGTGTTTTGGCGGTTGAAAAAAATATAAAAATTTTAGCATTTTTTATCGTACGTGTTTAAATTAAATTAGAGTTTTGGGTGTGTGGCAAAAGAGGGGAGGAGGGGTAGGTTAGGTTTTTGTTGTTTTATTTTATTAAAATTTGACATGGATTTAGCATTTTTTTTAGTAGTTAACTCTTTTTTTAACAGTATGTATTATTGAATCATTTATTCTTCCATTGATATCTTATAAATATTAATATTCATTATCATATGCCAATACTATATAACATATATTTTTTAATTATGCTTTTTAAAGCCTACATAATAATTCCAATGTTATAATTTTTAACTAACTTTCAAGAAAGATATCATCAACTTTTACGAATAGGTTAGAGAGAGATTTTCTACCTTCTCTTTAACCTCTAGCCATCCTTTCCACCATATTCATTCTCATCTTTTACCTTTCTTCTTTTCTACCTTGCTACCTTATTGCCCTGCTACTAAAATCTGCTTTTGTCCGTCTCTAAATCATTATCTTTCCATCATTTTTCTTGATCTTCAACCTTCTCCTTCTGAAAGGTGTCAAACTAAGGGCATTTTGTGTTTGAATTAAAATCTTAACTCTCCTGCCCTTGAGCCTACTTCTTTTGGTAACTGTATAACTTTTTAGCCTCTGTAAAAGTTATTCTGTTACTATGCAAGCCCCTAAACCTCACTTATAATAAAACCTTGACAGAGAGGATTTTCCTCGTTTATCCTCCCTTGAAACAACATAGACATCCCCCATGCCTCCCCCTGTTCTAGCTCAAACAACTTCATCCTTAACCAATCCTCCCGTAGAAAGGAAAACTTGGAGATATGTAGTTTGAGGTTCTATTTATTTTTCACTGCATTTTTACCCTCCTAAGTCTGAAGATGGCCAAACAATTGATGCTCTAGATTTGGAAATTCTTCAGAAAGGAGCTAAATTATGGGAGAACTCCCTCATTGGTTTCTTTTAGGACAAAAGATCTGCATTTCCTATCATCTAAAAATGGGACACATCATCATGAAAAAACAAAGGATTCATTGAAGCTTTAATAGTATAAGATAGATACGTCATTTTCACCTTTTCTTTTAAGGCTCAAGCACTTAAGATCATTGAAGAAGGGCCATGACATGTCTCTATCTTTCTCCTTTTCCTACAACCTTGGTAACCTGGTTTCCAAATTGAGTCCAATAAGCACAGGTTACTTTATTGTGGGTGAATCTATACAATATACCACTTGAATATTGGTCAAAAAAAAGGTTGAGTATGATTATAAGTTTCCTAGGCAAACCTTTACATTTGGATGATAATACAGCCGAAAGGAAGAGATTGGGATATGCTAGAATCTGTGAAAATATGGAACTCTCCAAATACTTACCCGAAATCATCACAATTATAAGATTGGGAATTAATGGGGCTCTATATGAAGATAATGTGATAGTTCAATATTAGTGGAAGCCCTTCCTTATTTCTTAAGGTAAGAGATGGATTCCTACGGATAAAAATTTTGAAAGGGGAGGCCATGGGGAGCTAATGGGAGAAAGCAAAGTTGATCAAGGTCTTAGAACCAGCATTATGTTTGAGGAACCAGTCCTTTATCCCTCCATAATATAAGGTCATAAAATTATCAATTTAGCTGTTATTGGAAACGTAGTCGTTGTAGAAAATATACTTCATAACCTTAAAGACCATACAAATATTCTTGATCAGATGGACGCAAGCCCTACACCCTCTGATGTAACACCCCATTACCCTGGGATACGCACCGGAACGCCCGTAGGTCATTCCGACACATAACCTAAGATAATGGAACGCTACGTGAAACAA
>JANQBM010000007.1:2355535-2368160 GCA_025594535.1 Erythroxylum domingense
TAATACCTTTGTAAGCCTAAGGAATAGCTTTTTGTCAACAAGGATATCCATTCCTTATTTAGATTAGGTTTTTTATTCGATAACATTGAAAATGTCTCACTTAGACTACTTGATGCTTCCATTTCTAGTATTGTCTCTCCCTTTATCTTATAAAGTTTGCACTAACTTTTTCTCCCTTTATAAAGTGAAATGGTACCTTGAATTATCTTTAAAATTTTATCAGCAATTTATATTGTTTACCTAAGATTATCTAGTCATTTTACAGATAAAAATTATTCTTTAAGCCTTCCTCATGTCGTACTTCTTGAAGAGTATGATTTGTACCATCATATATCTTTAGTAAGGTGGTTCTAATATTAGTAACCTTTAGAGGATAATTATCACAGCTATATAACCTTCTTGAGATAAATTCATAATGATGGAATCATTCTTTTATAGAGAACTTATGATAAGTATCTCTTAAGTTGAAGAGCCATGCAATAAGAATTGACTTCCTACTGCCATGCAATAAGTAATGACTTCCTACTTTCAATTGTTGTTATTGCTTTATAATATATAGTGTTGTCATCATCTGAAATACTTGTGAAATTTCTTTCATGTTTGGAATTTTTCTTATTTAAATTTTAGCAATCCTTTTCAAGTGACTTTCTTGCCATAATTGTAGCATTTTAAATTTTAAATTTTTACCTTTTGATTTTGATCTTTAATGATTTTGGCTCCCATTTGGGCCATATTTTGCTCATCTCCCTCTTATCACAGTTAAAGCTTTGAATTATTATGAACAAGTTTGTCTTCGTTATTCTTGCACAAACTTTCTTCCTCTAGATTAATAACTACAACATCAATAAAGACTAAGTAATCTATAAGAGATTATTGGTGAAACCGATGCTGATTTATACGAATTAGTAGACTTTTAAGTAGAAGTTTAACGTGTTCATATGGCTCTATTCTATGATCTAACAATGTGAGTTGAGTGAATAGAGTAGTCAAATTATTAATATGCTCAGTCCTTAAAGTGGATTCTAGCATCCAAATAGTATAAAGTTTCCTTTTAAGGATATTTTATTGTGGAGTGACTTGACCTCGTACATCTTTATAAGCATATATCTTTTTTGTCATTTTCTTTTTCTCTATATTTGATCTAGATGAAGATTTGTAACAGAATTTGTTTCCACTTTATTCCCTTTGGTAGCAACTGTAAAGTCCATTGGCGTTCTACTAATAGCTACAAGGTAATTATCCTTTGTACAAATAATTGTCATCTTTATCTTCCATAATGAGAAATTTTTCTCATTGAAGTTCTCAATTTTAAATTTGACTGTTGTTAATTTTATCCTAAATTTCTTTGAGCTAACAGAAATGTCTTCCATTATTTCATGTAAAAAATAATTGTATAAATGAACAATACCTAATACCTTTAATAATTTCTAACTTATTTTCTCATATCGAAGATCCACTTATATTGAAAACTACACAACATACAATAAGTAGATATATACACCCTAATTGAGCTCTTATATCACTTTTTAGAATGATTAGGTGGATAAAGCAAGATTGTAAATTAGTTAAGATTGGAAGAAGAGAAGAGAAGTTACAATACAAGTACTTTCTAACTTTAAGTTATAAATATACAAATTCATATTTGTATCTTAGAACTTATGAGGTTGAAATTCTTATAAGTTCTACTTCTAGATGCATTAACTTATTTCTTAACACATAAAATAAGAAGATGAATGGGTATTTATAGGTGTATCAAACAAATTATAATGACACATTTCAATTGGTTATAATTACCACATATTCTAATATTTACTTTATACTACAAATTGTTTATCTTTATTTAGATATTTTGCAAATAATATCTAGATTCTTCTAGTATGAATAATATATATATATATATATGACTAATTTTTAAATTCTTTACTTGAAAAATATCTAATATGGCACATGCAACTACCAATTATCATCTTTTTGTGAGTTTAATCAATAAGTTGAAGTCATTAAAATCTTAAAGGGAATTATTAGAGCTAGATGCATTCCTAATGTGAAGAGCTATATAATCAATATTGGCAGATTATGTAGAACTAGAAACATTGTTAAAGTTATTGAGATGATGAAGGAAACCATGATGAAAGATGGATTAATGCCAATGAAGGGTATAACAGCTAATTAGGTGCAACTTTAAGGCCTAATAAAGAGATACAAGAAGTAGTTAAAATTGTAAATATTTTATAAATGGAAGGTTCTCGTATTGATTTTGAGAACTATAAGGCTATTTTAAAGGATGTAGTGAATGTTAAAAATATGCTTTAGCAACTAAGGTGCTTACAGAGATGATATAAAAGGGGTTTATTATTAAATATAATGTAAATTTGTTTTATCTGTATAGGATCAATTATGAACATGTATAAATGAAAATAATGCAGAAACATACTTATTTTTCTATTCATTTCTGTTTGAACAAGATATTGGAAATACTATATAAGCTTGTCAACTTTTGAGCAAGGCTAAAACTTTCGATCATCCTTTACAAAATTTCTGTGAAATAACATAAGAAATATCCTTTTACATTATTTTTAATGCATAAACCTTTTAATGGGTTAGAAAAAAACTAGATATTTGCGAAACTTATTTAAGTAGGTTTAAGAGGCATAGTAACTATTAATGATAACTTTATTGGGCATCCCTATCACAAGTCTAGTAAGTACTTACCCACACTAATTAAGGTATCATTTTCTTTATTGGAATTCAACACATTCAATTAGATCATTTTTTAGTCCACTTTATTATTTTATAAGAAAATTTTTAATTTTTGTGATCTTAATTTTAAAATTGGTAATTAAAAAATATCCAATATGAATAAAATTCTAACATTCACCCCTTAGAAAGTATTGATTGTTTTATTTTTAATAAAGAAAACTAATAAAGGCTAACAAAATAAAAAATTACTGTTATAAAATATTGATTTAAAGATAATTGAAGTCCATTATTTGGCCCTATGAGACTTTTAATAGTGGAAGATATGAAAAATATATGCCTTATATATGACATGGATTGAATACAATAACATTTATCTGATAAACTTACTAATGTGAATAAGAAAATGTAGTGTGACAAATAACAATGGTACTTGAATGATCTATAATGTACCATATTTTGTTTTTTATCTTAATTTCTCTAAACTTTATCGTAGACTACAATAGAAAAATATGTTTTATCTCACTATATGCTAAAATGATGAGAGAAAATCTTTATGAGATCAAAATTTATATTCCCCTATATCTGATAATCCTATAAATATCTTGACATAAATTGAATTTATCAAGAGATATAAGGTCAAGATCAACTTGTAAATATGCCCAATGACCTATAATATGCTTAAGATTAATATAAATTTTAAAACTTTCATATATATTATGGTAGTGAAAATTAATATGTATGAGTGAGATCATAATAATGATCATCAATAAATAAATAGTGTAGTTAAAATACATGAAAGGAAAAAGGTATCTAAAGCAAATACATCTCTAAGTAAATGTGTCAAAGAACTTAAGAAACCTATATTACAAACATGTCTACTAAAATTGCAAGGGTAAGTCCTTATTTAAAGGATCAACTAATATATACTATATTGTAATATAATTTTTTTATTCCAATCCCTTTATAGTCAAATATATTTGACCTCCAAATGCTTAGACCTATTATATTCTTATTGTTATTACTAAAAAATGCCATAGAAAGATAATCATAGTATAACCAAACAGGTCTTGCAACTAAATCAACAATAGACAATCAAATATTAAATTTCTTAAGCAAACCACTTGTGAGGTAGTCATATAACATGTAATAAACTTAGTATTGATAGTATAAGAGTTTAAAAGTATTTGTTTGAGACTTTTCCATAAAACAACTCCATTTGCTAACATAATGATGTAATCTGATGTGAACATTCTATCATCTAGACACATAGTAAAGTCAATATTTATATATGTATTTAAATACAATTTCTCAAATTTACTGTATATCAACATATAATCCTTTTTCCCTTAGAGGTATCTCAAAACTTAGTTAATTATATTTTAATGTTCTATAGTTAGATTAAATAAAATATATCCAATTGTCCAATAACGAATGTAATGTCTAGTATAATACATACTTGAGCATGCATCAAGTCGTCAACTACGCTAGAATACATTCTTCATAGCTTCTCTTTTAATTTTATTCTTTGTAAATTATGTAAAAAATAATTTATGTCCATAAGAGATTGGTGTTAACAAGGTTTACAATTTTTTGTGTTAAATAGGCTTAGCAATTATGGCCCAACTAGGCCCGTTTTTAGCCCAGGTTGGTCGGGCCACTGGTGGGCCATGGTCGGCCCTCTTTTTTTTTCAAAACGACGTGATTTTACATTTTAAAAAAAATTAGTGGGTGGCCTGGCCCATTGACATGCCTAGTATTAAACCTTTACAACACAAGTTTAATGTATGCTGTTTGAGGGACCAAACAAAATTTAAGATCTTTTCGATTGAATTTGAATACCAAGGACAAAAGATACTTCACCACAATCTTTCATGTTAAAATTCTTGGATAGTAGATACTTAACCTCATACAACATGACTAAGTCATTTTATGCAAGAAAGATATCATCTATGTATAATAGTAGAAAAATAAACTTACTCCTTTTAACCTTATAGTACAAGCATCTTTCAACTTTATTTTCCATAAAGTGGAATGAGGTGATTAACTCATCAAAATTTAAGTGCCATATATAGGAAGCTTATTTCAATCTATATAATGAAAAAATTAATTTATAAACGAAATGACTCTTTTCATCTTCATGAAACCTTTCAGTTGTACCATATAGACTTCTCATAATTATCTTCATTTAGGAAGTGGATTTAACATCCATTGGATGTAGTTTCCTATCATACTAAGCTACTTTTGCCTTAATCTCACTAATGTATCTTTGGAAGATATAAGAGAGAAAATTGATGTTAAAATATATACCTTTTCTTTTAATGAAACCTTTGGTAAACATCCTGACTTTAAATCGCCCAACCTTACCTTTTAGATTCTTTTTTATCCTTATAAACATATTTACAGCCAACATGTTTACAGTTTTAAGGTAAATTAACTAGTTCTTATATTTGAAAATGCTTTATGGATAACATTTAATCTCTCATTACATCCCACCATAAATTCAAATGAGGACCAAAAGTAATAATTACAAGATAACAAAATAAAAAATATGTAAAACATCATAATGATTCTTACTAAGATAAAATATATATTTAGATGATATAATAAGCCTCTTACTTTAGTGGATCTCCTTAATCAAACACGTTTAATATAAAACTTTGCCACATGAATCTCATTTTGTGTTTGTGTTTGTTCTTGGTCATATACTAGACTAGAACTAGGTATATAATCTATTAATTATAATTGAATGAGTGAAGAATATGAAACTAAAGTAGTATTAACTATGATATCCTTTGAAATATGAGAATGACCAACCTCAATACACACGTCATATTATAGAAATTTAGCTATTTACGATTCCACAATTGTCTATCCTGCTTTTATAATAGAATTTATAGCCTTTAAAATGGGCTAGATAACTTATAAAATAATAGTAAGCAAAATGAGAATGCAATTTATTTTTATATGAACTATATAGACATACCATAGCACAATAGTCCAAACTAAAAAAAGAGTGAGAGTAGGTTTCCAAACTTTCCATAACTCGAAATGTATTTTAGGGACAGATTGCTTATAATGTATAAAATAGTTTTAATAGCCTCACCATAAAGGTAATATGGAAGGTTAATCCTACTCTATGTGGTCCTCATCTTATCTTTTAAATTGCGATTGTCTTTTGGCCACACTATTATGTTCAAAACTACCTAGCATCATAAATTGACCTACTATTCCACAAGTTTCTTAGTATTTGGGAAATAGATCTTTTTCTTATCCAAACATTCCATGTTTTCTAAATTACTCACCTCTATGATTAGACCTAACAAATTTTATTGATTTTTCCTATTTGTTCTCAACTTTAGTCTTAAAGATCTTAAATATGTCAAGAACTTCTTACATGTCACTCGTATGTCCTCAAATGATCAATTCACCTTTGTCTTGAACAATCCTCTTTCATGCACTCACATTCAAATTTTGAAAACCAAGATTGGACTCTCTACAAAAGCTCCATCTTAAGGTGCATATTATAGGAATCAAATTATTAATTATTTAATTATATATCCTTCTAGTTAGTTTCATATTTAGTTTTGTAAATAATTAGAATTGATAACAAATCTGTTACATAAGGTAATTATCTGAATTTAGAATATTTAATTGATTATAATCTTATAGATTAAGATAACTATCTGGATTTGGAATATTTGGTGGACCATACAATTTTATCTTTTACTTTGTATATTACCTTATCTTTATTTAATAAAATTAAGCCATTATTTTCCAATCTTTGCAAATTAGTACTTATATTATATCAATTTATTTGAGTAATTTTCTAAATAAAAATGAGTGTTTAATTTTTTAAAAAATTCAGAAGATTAGTTCCTCTATCAATTAAATTTAATAGAAATACTAACTTAGCAATGATAACCCTCTTATCATCAACGTAACATTCTGCCTATTAATTGATATGACCATTTTATAAAAGAATTTAGTACCTGAATTTTGTCACTTTTATTTGAGTAAGTGCCTAAACTGAAAAATCCACTGATTATTTACAGTTAATAAAAATGTAACAAACATATTAATAATATTTATTATTAATATTATATAAGAAATTTCAATAACTATGCATATTAAATAAACAATAATTTTTTATTGTTTTATGAAAATATATTCTGCTTGATATATAATGATAATTATAATTCCTTTTTGTTTTATTTTAACATTTGATTAATAGTTATGATTAATAAATATTTAATAATTAATAAATTAATTATTCATGTAATTAGTAAAATATTAATTTATTTTAACTACTAGTTAATATAATTATTGCTAGTGATATAAATTTAACAATATTTATAACCTTTTAAGAACGAAAAGAAAATCATGGACGACATAAAAAAACTATAATGAAAAAAAAATCTAATGACCCTTAGAGGAATAAAGAATTCACTATTTATCTTTTTAGTTGAGACACTTAAAAAGAGTAATAAATTGTGTTCAACAATATAAGTATTTAATTAAGAAATTAAGGGTTAGATAAGAATTTAAAGAACTTATTCAATAATTTTTTCGAGAGACCAACTCAAATAAAGTGACAAAGTGCAAAGTCAATCATAAATTTATAAAATTGTTAATCACATTCAAATTTAAACTTCATTGTATCTTTTTTTTTTGAAAGAGAAAATAATGAATTAATTAAGAAATGAAAATCATAAGCCATTTTGCAAAATAATGCCTCAGACACAAGGCTATACACAAATAAAAGATTTAGGAACACTTATAGGGTAAAGAAGCTATCATTTGTGCCATCCTCATTTTTGGATACGTAAGAAGAATAAGGATAAAAGTTATGTTGCTAGTGGGAGTCTAAACTAGATGTAACATTTAGGCCTTCTAAATGTTATATTAGACATGCAATCAATAATACTCTCCTTTTCAATTGGCTTTAAGCTTTTTCTATAAGTGCATTCTTATGTTTCTTCAAATTAAGCGTGTTAGTTGTTTTTTATTTCTCACTGTGTTAGTTAGTATGAGAGTAGGTTAAGTAGGTTAGTATGAGAGTAGGTCAAAAAAAGCACAAATTGCATTATAGATAACCTTAGGTTAGAGGATTAGGGGAGGTGCTATAGGAGATAGAGCATCAAATTATCTAGCAGTTAGAGTGATTGTTTGGAAGTGCTTTTAAAGGACATCTTATAATAGTTTCATGTCTTTAAGCCTCTAGCCAATAGGGATTAGGACAATAATGGAGATTGTATTATGGACGTATAAGCTCTAAGGCACCCTATTTAGAGAGCCATTCCTATTTGAGGTTGGAGGTTACTAACCTACAATAGTGAATTAGAGTTAGATGAGGAGTTATTGTGTTACGGACCATAAAAATAAAGAGATCTTGATGGTAGTTTCAAGTTGTTGGTCAATATTCCTAACTTTAATAAGTATTTTAATATTAAAAGAGGTCTTGATTGGATCGCATACATTGATTGGATCTTTGATTATTATGAGATCCTAGAAAAGATGAAGGTAAATTAAGTTGGTGGTTTGTAGGTTGAAGGAAGGCACTTCTGATTGGTGGGAGAAGATCAAAGAGAGGAGAGGCACGATGAGAAGGATTTGGTTCGATCTTGGATAAGGATGAAATGGATGATTTAAAGGGATTTTATACCTTAGATTATAAGCAAATTCTATTCCAACAATACCAACGATACAAATAGGATTCTCTGTTTATACAAGACTAAAATATAGAATTCATAAGGTTATCTCGATATACAAATTTAGGAGAGATAGAGGGGTAGATGATTTTCATATTCTTAGATGGTCTAAGGCCTGCCTTGTAGGATAAGAATAAGATATTATTGATTTAAACTAAGGCTCGAAGATTGGTATTAAAGGCAAAATTGTTAGCTTAGAGAGAAGCAGA
The DNA here is from genome assembly GCA_025594535.1 of Erythroxylum domingense. NCBI lineage: Eukaryota > Viridiplantae > Streptophyta > Magnoliopsida > Malpighiales > Erythroxylaceae > Erythroxylum > Erythroxylum domingense. The sequence continues at coordinate 2,364,153 of JANQBM010000007.1, forward strand.
ATTAAGCCTCCTTCAAAAGATTTACGAGAGAAGCTTCTAGAGTTTTGATAGAAAGGACAAAGACCCTGCAAGAACCTCCTCCATATGGGAATCATTTTTATGAAGAGAAGGGTACAACTAAATAGAAGATGGGTGAAAACAAGGAGGCTCCTAAAGAGAATAATCCTTATATCAAGTCTTGACCTAAAGTTTGCTATTAATGTGGAGAATTGGGAAATTTGTCAAATCAGTTTCACTAGAGTAAAATGAATATTATAAAGAACGAGGAAGATGATAATGCTATTATTTGTGGGCTAATGGTGATGATGCAAAGTTTGAGATCTAAGAGGAAGGAAATATGGAGCGGGAAAATTATTTAATTCAAAAGTTATTACTAGCTCTAAAATAAAAAGATAAGACCAACCAACATCAATTGTTTTGAATATGTTGTACCATTGTCAATTAGTTATTTGAAGTGGTTATGAATAGTAGGAGGTGCGAGAACATCATTAGCAAAGATGTGGTGAAATAACTTGGATTGAAAACTGAGAAGCACCCAAATCTTTACATAATTAGGTGGATTAAATCGATAAACAAACTTTGGGTGACTAATTGCTATTAGTTACCTTTTTTATTGGTCAATATAAATATAAGATCTTTTAATGTTGTGGATGTGGATGATTATCACTTGTTGTTGGGAAGGCCTTTATAGTTTGATCTTGCTTCCCAGTATGATGGATGGGAGAATCTGTACAAGTTAGAGAAAGGTGAGAAAAATTTAAGCTTCACATATAACAGAAGAATTTCCAGCCCAAAGCTTCCAAAATAGGGTGACGGACTTTCCTGATTGTTAAAGTCAAAACATGAAATGTTAAAGGCTATCAAAGTGTCAAAGGAGTTCTATTGGTGGTGAAACAGGTACTCCTTATTTTTGAAACATAACTTCATCATATTTCCAGAGTAGGTCCAGGCTTTTTTAACGAGTTTGAGGATGTGAGGAGTTACCAAATGGACTTCCACCGATATGAGATATTCAGCATCATATTAACATAATTTTTAGGGAGAGTTTACCCAATTTGTTGCATTACTAGATGAGGCCAAAGGAGTATCAGATTTTGTGAGAGAAGGTAGAGGAGTTATTACAAAAGGGACATATTTGAGAGAGTATGAGCCCGTGAGCAATTCTAGCTTTATTAGCACCTAAATCAAATGGGAGTTGGAGGATATGTAATGATTTCTGAGAAATTAATAAAATCACCATTGGCTATAAATTCCCTATAGCTAAGTTGGATGATATGTTTGATTATTTGCGCAGGTCTATAGTATTTTTAAAAATTGATCTTCAAAGTCGATATCACTATATTTATATTTAATTAGGAGATGAGTGGGAGACAACCTTTAACACTAAGGATTGGTTTTATAAGTGGTTGGTCATACCTTTTGACCTTACCAATGCCCTAAACACTTTCATGATGCTGTTGAATTAAGTATTATGGCCATTTATTATGAAATTTTTTGTCATATATTTTGATGATATCCTAATTTCCAATGGTTTAAAAGAAGAGCATGACATACAATTGTGTCAAGTTTTAATAGTATTGCAGGAAAACAAGTTGTACATGAACTTGAAGAAGTGTAATTTTATTATTTATAAAGTTTTGTTCCTAGGATATATTATCAGTTCAAATTGAATTCAAGTAGATGAGGCCAAGATTTGAATTATTAAAGAATCATTGATATTAAAGACAATCTTAAATGCTAGGAGTTTTCATAGGTTGGTTAAATTTTAGCAATAGTTCCTTTGAAATTTTAGCACCACTATAGCTCCAATCACAAATTGTTTTAAAAAAGCAAAGTTTCAATGAAGCAAAGAAGCAAATAAGGTTTGCCTTGCTAAAAGAGGAGTTATGCTTTGCACCAATTTTAGCCCTACCCACTTTGAGGTTCCTTTTAAAGTTAAATGTGATGCCAGTAGAGTAGGGATTGGTGTTGTTCTTTCCTAGTGAGGCTGGCCTATGGCATTTTATAATGATAAGCTCACTAAGGCCCAATATAAGTGGACCATATATGATAAAGAATTTTACTTGGTTGTTCATGCATTAAAATTTTGGGAACACTATTCGATTGGTCACAAATTTATTATTTATTTTGAGCAGGATGTTTTGAAATATTTAAATAGTTAGAAAAGAATCAATAAAGATATGCATGCAATGTAGTCCCAATTCCAATAGAAATCCTTGTTCAAACTCAAACATTAAAGTCACTAACAAATCTATATACAGACTTAAAGCATTAGCTACCATATTCTAAACATAAGCCCTATGTTCAGAATATGGTAACTGATGCCTTAAGTCGGCGTATAGATTTGTTAATGACTTTAAGGTAGGAGATTGCTAGTTTTAATGAGTTAAAAGAGGTGAATGCTAATGGTGAGGATTTGTCAACCTTTTGGGAAAAATGTTCAAGATAGCAAATCAAGGGAAGAGGTGATTCAAGATTTGCATAGAGGAGTCCTTATTAGACATCTAGGGTTAGATAAGTCTTTAGCTATTGTGGAGGAGTGTTATTATTGGCCTCATATGCATAGAGATGTTTCTTAATTTGTGTAGAGGTGTTATATGTGTCAAACTACCAAGGGACAATAGTAGACTATGGTTTTGTACACACCTTGACCTGTTCTTGATAATATATGGGAGGATTATCTATAGAATTTATTTTTGGATTACCTTGAACCTAATGAGGAGTGGACTTTATGTTTGTTGCTGTAGATAGGTTTTTTAAGATAATACACTTTATCCCCTGTAAGTAAAATTTGGATGCAAGTAGGATAGTTAAGTTGTTATTTAGAGAAATTGTTCATTTGCATGGAGTGCCCAAAACTGTCATGTTAGATAGAGACAACAAGTTCTTGGGATATTTTTGGAGAAAATTATGGAAAATGTTTGATTTTTTCTTAAATTAAAATATCACTACCCATCTGCAATCAAATGTTAGACTAAAGTGGTAAATCAAACATTGGGCAATTGTTCGGATAGACCCAAGTAGTGGGATCTTGCTTTGGCACAAGTAGAATTTTCCTATAATAATGACGTTCATAGCTCTACCAGGAGGTCACCATTTTCATCCTCCCCAGTATACTCTTGATATAGTAAAGTTACCAATTAGAATTGGTGTGAGGAGAGTTGCAGGTCATAGGGCAAAAGATTAGCATAATGTACAGGCTGAGGTCGAACAAAAACTAAAAGAGGCTAACTAAAAGTACAAACAAGTTGTTGATGAACACCGTCGAGAGCAAATTTTTCAAGAGGGTGACCAAGTGATGGTGATCTTACATAAGTTAAGGTTTCTGATTGGTACTTAAAGCTATGGTTTTGAAAATATGATCCATAAAAGATGTTGAAGACATTCTACAATAATACTCATGTGATTGACCTACCCGACAATATAGAAATTTTCATGACTTCCAAATTTCATGGATATTTCCTCATATCATTTTTTTGGTGAGGTGTTATACCTTGATTTGTCAAGACACTTAAGGATGAGTTTTTCCCAAATAGAGGGCACTGATGTGGAACATTTATCTCTATAAGTTTTCTTTTTCTATAAGTTTCCAACTTACTTTGGTTTTCTATTTTATAAGTTTCCTGCTTATTTTTTGTTTTTTTTTGGATTAAGGTTTCTTTGTCAAGCCTATATATAGGCTTTTAAATGTTGAATTAGACATTTAATCAATAATACTCTCATATTCAGTTAACTTTAAGCTTTCTCTATTAATAAAATCCCCGTGTTTCTTAAAATTAAGTGTGTTGCTTAGTTGTTCTTTGTTTCCTATTGCATCACCTTAAAATCAACATACAACCATAAGTTAAATTATTAACCTTAGAACAAGTCACAAATTTAAGAATACCTTGAACAATTTTTTTAACATTGTATTTATGATATTTGAATTGAGAAGAATACTAAAGTTAACGTACCCAATGTACAAGACTTTGTCTGGTATTCTTTTCAATTCTCTTCTTTTATTTGAAT
>JANQBM010000007.1:2417210-2427509 GCA_025594535.1 Erythroxylum domingense
TATCTACTATGCATGTGCATATGTAAATGCATGCATATGCCACTGTTCACTAGCAATTGGTGAGGGGATGTTACAATAAGAACCGAAGAATATATCAAGAACAATCTCTATGTATTTGAATCCTTAAATTCGTTGATAGAAATTTCTTGGTTTCTTACAATAAGTCTATATTGTTACTCTCATACAACTTGTAGTATATACAATCATCAACAAATTCATCTCAAAACCAAAATAGATGACAACTTAATGCAATTTGTAATAACATTGACGAGAAACTCACTTAAGTCCATAGATGGATTTCTTTAATTTGTAAACCATCTACTTTGAATCATTAGAAATAACAACAGGAACTCATGTCTTTCTTCAAAAACATGTCCATATCATGTTTTTGAAGAAAGACAACATACTCATATCAAATTGTAGTTCTCCTCTCTTTAGTGGACCTTCTTAATGGCATTTGTACTTAAGGTTGTTGATTTTGTCCTTTGAGAATAACCCATTGATCTTGATTAGGGAGATTTTCAATATTGTCTTGTTGATTTGGAGTTGCTTCCTAAACAATGTCAACAATGATAATATGATCATAGTCAATAACAACTGTAAGAAGAGCAGGGAATTCGTCTTCCAAGATAAAGTCTCAAACCTTATCTCTCCCTTCAAACTCAACATCCTTAAGGAGTTTGACATTTATAGTTTTAAAAATATATTTACTTTGGGATCATAAAATTTATACCCCTATGACCATTTAGAGTATCCAATGAAATAACTATTGAAATTTCTTAAGTCTAGGTTTCTTTAATTTGTTCTATAAGGCCTCGCCTAAGTTGGACAACACCAAATATGAAAATGTTTTATACTAGGCTTTCTGCCTGTCCATAATTCATAAGCGGTTTTAGCAGTTACTTTAGTTGGAACTCCATTGAGAATGTAAGTTGTGGTTTTCAAAGCCTCTCCCCATAGTGAATCTAGTAAGAATATGTGAATAATCGTACTCTTTACCATGTCCTTTAATTTTTTGTTTCATCTCTCAGTAACATTGATCATGCTAAGGCTTCTTGGGATGGTGTATTATGGGATGATGCCTTATTCTTCTAGGAATTTGGAAAATTAACCGAGATGTTGTTCACCTAAACCATCATATCTACCATAATATTCACCACTATGGTTAAATCTAATACTTTTAATCCTTTTGTCAAGTTAATTAGTTTTGAAAATTTTAAACATGTCTAATGTCTGTAACTTCTCATAAATGAGATAAAGGCACCCATAATGTGAGTAATTGTCTATGAATGTAATAAAATATTTTTGATCATTTAAAAAGGTGTAGGAAATGGCCCACAAATATTTGTGTAGATTAGCTCTAAGATACCTGAAGATCTTTTAGCCACTTAATCTCCTTATATTTATCTGCTTCTCCTTAATACACTTAATATAAAGTTCAAAGTTAGATAGATCAAGTGGACAAAGAATTCCATCTAACGTAAGCCTTTTGATTCTTTGTTTAAAGATATACCCTAAACGCTTCTGCCTTAATAAATCAAAATGATCATTTGTTACTTTTCCTTTAGTACCCCATGAATTAACACGCGAGGATTCATTAAATGAGACAATTGGATCAAGTAAGTGTAAGTTATAATATTGTGATAAAGAACCGAAGTTGATAAGTTTTGAATAATGAAAAGGACTAAAATGTCTATTTCCAAAAGAAATAATAACCAACATTGTCTAATATAAAACTAGAAACCAAATTTCACCTAGAAGACAATACAACATAAGTCTCTTTCAAATCCAAACAATTTCTAGTCCTAAATGATAACTTAAAGGTCCCTATTGCTATAAACTTTAACTATCATTCAATCCTATAGATGTATCTTTCACCATCATTAGGTTTCCGATAGCTTAAGTAACCCTGTATGGGCATAGTTATATAGGAAGTAGAACCAGAATCTAACCACCAAGAGTGTCTAGGTACTAAAATCAAATTAACCTCAAAATAAAACAAAGAAGAAGTATACCTTTCTTTGTATGCTAAGCATGATCTTTGTTACACTCCTTTTTCTTGTAAGGATTCTTCCTACAAAAGTAGCAAAAAAATTCTTCGGTTTGTTGTTTGTATTCCTTATGTTGCTTCTTTATTGGTACAGTTTCCACAACTTCCTTATCTTTCTTTCTTTTCTTATACAAATAAGCAATTTTTACCTTCTCTTGCTTTAATTTCTCTTCTTTTTACACATAATGTGAAATGAACTTATTAAAAGTCCATTTATCCTTTTGAAAGTTAGAACTAACTTTAAATTGACTCAATTGTGTAAGAAGAGAGATCAAAACCAAATACACAAGCAAATCTTCAAATAGTTTAATATTTTTAGTTTTGAAGTAAGAAGAGACATTTCTAAAATGTACTCTATGATGTTCTCGTCACCCTTACACTTCATAGAAACAAGATTAACCAAAAAAATACTTGTTTTCACTTTTTATTTTTAATAAAATTTATCTTAAGTTTTTTAAGGAACAATTTTGCATCCTTCTCTTCAAACATTTTGCCCCTGAATGTTTCCAAAATTGCTTGTTTCATGATCATAAAACTCGAGAGATTTGAGCATTTGCATTTCTCCTCGTCCCTTTTATCATAAGAGAAACTTAAATCTATAAGATTAAAGGGTTGATTAATCTGAAGAGCAAGGTCCAGAACCATACAACCATGAATGATCATGATGCTCTCTTTCCAAAATTTAAAGTTTGTGACATTCAACACAAGTATAGAGTTGATGTTGGCAAATATTATAGTAGTAAAAGTATTTACTAAATAGAGAACAAAAATTAACAAAAAAATATACTTATAATTAAAATATGAATCAATCACAATTAATAAATTCAAATAATGGCACCTTCATCACAAGATAACTAACACAACACAGAAATTTAGTGTCTGGACATAAATATCAATTTGTAAATGTTACTCTTGTAGTGATCAAATATTGATAATAAGTTTCTATTTGAATAATTACCACATATTTATTGCTATAAGTATGTTTAAATTTTGGCCAAATAATAATTTTTCTTTAGGTTGGTTATTATTTTTATGAAATTCATCCACATCCATTTGTCTTAATAAATTTGGAATTAGTTAATTTGTACTAAAGAGGTTACTTTGGTAATATATTATTTTAAATTAATTTAAAATATTAATAACCGAAAATTAAAAATAAAAGATTTAAATTTACTTAATCAATTATTGAAAGTTAATGATATAATTCCATATTATTTTGATCAAAAAATTAAATTTAAACAAAACCCAAAAAATATATGATAAACTTTTAAGTTCTAATAAGTGAAGAAAATAGCTTAGGTGTTTAACTCTAATTTCTTTTAGGCACACATACACAAATTTTTTTTTATTTAAATCATATAATGAAGACATAAAAGGATGAATCGTTGTAAGAAAATAAATAATAAAAGTCTAAAGACCAAAAGCATTAAAGCCACAAGTGCATTTGTAAATGCTTACAGGTGAAGAAAAAATCCACTAGTTAGGTATTATAATCTAATAAAATAATGTAAGCACTCTCTTCATCATACAAATATAATCTTTAAAAAATTACTCTACTATAAAGGAAACCCTTGGTCAGAGGGCTATGGGGATAACAGAAATCATTCATGCTGGAAAACTAAATCTCTATTAAAGATTAAGATCACACAAATATGAATATAGCTGAGACCTCAATTATGCTAGCTGAGAAACAAGCTCTTCTTCTCTTAATAGGCCTTAACTCCCAAAGCCTACCTTTTAGGGTTCTAAACTAACCAATCTTTCCCCTATAACTTAAACCTTAAATAACATCTATAATTTAAGACTTTTTGGTACATACGATCCTCATTAAGAGGCAAATGTAGAGCATATTAATCTTTCTATGTGAATGTAACTACATTATTAAAGGATCAAGCTTTCAAGAGAGAGAAAACTTAGAAGATAGTCATAAGATAGAAAACACGTTTCATATTATTAATAGAACTAGAGATCAAGCCTATTTGCAACTGAAAGAAAACCTTGCTTTTATAGACCAAGCAAGGAGGAACAAAATAAATAACTTTTTAATAAAGATATAAGCAACCCCATAGAGTACAATAATGCAAACTAAAATACAAAAGTAGATAGTGAAAATAAAAATTATTGGGAGACATGAGGTCCTAATAATATTCCTAAACAATAATGAACAATCTTTCAACAGGGCGCTGCTAACAAGGATCGAGGTCCACGATCTTCATGTCATCATCCAATTTTTTCATTTCTTTAATGAAAAGGGCTATTTTGACATATGTCCAAATTGGAGGCCATGGATCTTGGGCATCCTGGAAATAGTCTAGAAGGTTTTTGGGCACTTCTTTGGGCTTATGAGTAGTGGAGCTTTCTCCAATTTCATAATTATTCTTGGGTTCATATCTAGGTGGACATGGTGTCTCTCTTGCCATGGTTAAAACCTGTATGAGCAAACTAGTCAATAGAAGAACAATATCCAATAATTGGTGAAATGGGCTCTGGTAAAGCAAAGTCTTCAAGGTATGGGCCTAGAGATATACAAGTGGTAGGTTTACTGAATTTCAAATGATTATTAAGGTAATCAAGAAAGTGATAAAGATCATGCATTACGTCTTTCTAGTTTTCAGGGCAGTCAATGGATATCTTCCAAATTTGAAAATGATTAATGGTGTAAACATAACCATTTTCAACCATTTTCAATCATGCTATAAGGATAAAGGACGATGAAGAAAGATTGAGCTTTATGTTTTGTTAAGGGAATACTCTATAATTAGTATCTGTTAAGAATCTAACCTAATTGGATATGCCACATTCCCAATGGTTGGAACCATTCCAATAATGTCCACACAAAAAAGCTAGCATTCGCAAGATTAGCTAAATGTTGATAAATATGTAATAGAGATAAAGCAATAGGACAGGCATCAAAGGCCAGATAAAACTCAGAGATGCCATATAGTGGGTTCAGTAAGAATATCATAGAGATGATGCAGGGTGTGATATGGTGTCAAGATGTCAAAGTGACGTGGATGCAGAGGAATGTTTAAGGTGGTAAGAATAACATTAAGGTAATAAAAAAACTCTTGTGTAAAAGAACATCAATTTCATTTAGGTTTTAAGGAGGGTCGCTAGCTATTGGAGGAAAGGATTTCTTAATTATAACATAAAGTAGGAAATTCACAAATGGGAGACTGAAAAGAGGAATTGTTTTTTTTTAAGATAAGAGTGAGAAGTTGGATTGACTTTCTGGATCTTGAAAGGAAATCAGTAAGCATGTTATGATGACCTTTGATATGTCAGATTGAGAATTTATAGTGAGATAACCAATCTTTCCATCAAAGTAATTGGTTATTAGGCAATATTTTCTTGTTGGGCTCAAGTGTCATGACCCGGAACCACGTCGGGCACATGAAAACCGCCGCATACTTAGGCTAAGGATACTCACGATACTCTTAACCTGACTATGGCTGTGTTTAAATATGTGGTGAGGTGGGAATAAGTATTTATTCACCGAAGTTTTTAAACGCAGTCACATGTTTGGATCTGCGGTGAATTACCGTAGGTTGGAAAAAACTGTGGTGTCATCACAGAAATCAATAGGCAGAAAGAGAGTTGCGGTAGGAAACTGCTTCTGTGGTGAAAATTTTACTTTCCATTAATAACCTTCACTACAAATATTATTTTCCATTATACTCTTAATTAATATGACTAGTAATATATTTTTATAAAATATTTTATTTACTAAATTTATTTTATTTATATTTTCTTATTTTATTATTTATAATTTTAAATTTATATGACTAATAATATATTTTTTAATTATTTATACAACAATTAATAGTTTATAAAATCAATGGACTTTTTAGTCATTTTATCTCTTTTCAGCAACCACAACCGCACTTGCCAAATACCTATTTTCACGTTTCAGCAGTTACCAAAACAATAATCTCAAACACACAAGTACTTATCATTTTAGAAAGTTGATTTCAGCAGGTTGTCAACCGTCACCGCTCCCCCAAACCAAGCCTATGTAAGGCTAATTGGTTATCTTTAAAATCATTTACAAACCATAAGATAGTGAATAGTTAATTTACAAAATTATAAAGCATATCAACATAATCATGAGCCACTATACGATAAAAGTACAAAACAGAGACTACCCATGTGCAAAATGCCCCGAAAATGTCAAAAGACTGCACGAACCACTCAAAGCTTTAAGCTCACTAAATTAACCTGCATGGTTGGAAAGTGCAGGGGGTGAGCACACTATGCACTCAGTGAGCGAGAAAAAGACATATATCACAGATAGAACCCGGTACACACCAAAACGATCTAAATAACTTAAGGACAATTTCACAAATCTAACATGCACATAACCACCTAAGAAGTGAATATCTATGATATAGAAACACATAGACCTAATCTATGACTCATGCCATACTGGTTAAGAACTACATAGGCCTAGCCTATTAATTACTCTTTCAATGAACATAGGTTTCAGTTCCAATACACAAGAGCAGAAAAGCATCATATGTAAAATCAAATCTCGTCAGGAAGTCAAACCTCAGAATAGGCCAAAATAGTTATATGTGTCTCCACTAGTCGGTCAAACTAGTGTGCACACCCACTGATCTCGATGTTGGCTCGACTTTCATCTGTGGTGAGTCCAAACTACAGTCGACAAGAGCATCATGAGCCTAGGTGATGACCTCGTCGATGACCTGACCTCTAGGTGTGCAATCACCCATAAGTCCTGTAAAATGGTTTCGTTACAAGGACTTGACTTTTATGTACCAATGTTAAGGGTCGCTTAATCTGTTATGCTTAGCACACAATTGGCCAATAGTAACCTCACCGATTTCAAACAGAAAATCATATAAAAATATTTAGTACTAAAATTAAGGTACCATGCCTTTATTTATCGGTCCAACCGATAAAATGAAACCTTGTCATTGTTCTAAGCTAAAAGAGAACACACACATGCAGCATACATGACTCGGTTATGCATATGTAAGTTTCAAAACGTTATTTCATGCAGTGAAAGTCATCTTTTGCACTCTAAGTGCAAAGTTGTTAAAAAATGTAGTTTTAGAAAATAAAACATGGTCCTTTACACTTCAAATGTAGGTTTGTTGAAAACAATATCATTTCTAAAAATACGAAATAAAAACATCAGTTTCACTCTAAATGCAAAGAGTTATTCAAAACAATGTCATTTATTAAATACATAAGTATACTAGCATCTATTTGAGAAACAATTCTACTATGCATTACCTAGGTTCAAAATTCACATACAAGTCATCATGCATGTCTTGGGATGTCCTAATACCATTTGATAAATATATTTTTCCCAACTCATCTCAAAAGATGGTGTACACTCCTTTTACTTCAACAATCCTCAGTACAAGCTCCTTGATTCATAGCTCGTGAGCCTTTATACATATAAATGCAATGTATTTACTACTCAAACATATATCTCATATTTATACACCATCACATAAGTGTATAAAACACAATATCATAACTTTTAATCTATAGGATTCGACCATGAAGCTTCTCACATGATTACTTCCCTTATTATTCACTTTTTTTTTTGCATTTACCAAGGCATTTAATGCCTTTGATCCAATACCTACACATTTCAAAGCATATTTAAGCACATTTTTAGCCAAGAACATTAGGCCACTACTCATCAATCTAAGCAAAAATTCAAATTTACTCTAAGTAAACATGAAAGCCTCTTTCTAATGCACACCATCAAAATTCTTAAATCCTAAACCAAGTTCACTTAGGCATTTTATCAAACACCTAAAGGCATAAACTTGAAAGCCTCCTTCTAATTTACTTCTTCCTCATTTTTCATCATCAATTCACATTATACATACACAATTAATATCATAGAATTCATTCAAACCATCAATTTCAAAAGATATTCAAAATTTCACCAACTTTCACCAAAGAGAGGGCATTTCAGTTTTGGCTTAAAGAAGCTTCTCCATGACTCATTTCTTTCATCTAAACTATGTCTCATGCATATTCAAGCATGGAGAACAACATATCTTAACACCAAACTCAAAATCATAATGTAGAGAGAGATGAGAAAAAATTTACCTAAACTTTCCTTTAGTGATATCTAAAATCCTTTGAGAATTTCCCAAATCTAATGATAGATTTGATTTCCTTGACTCCAAATTAACCTAGAACACCTCGGTTTGGGTTAGAGAATCAAAAGAATGGTGGAAATTTGATGATGACTAAAAATTCTTCTTCTTCTCCTCTCTTCTCCTTTCTCCTCCTTTCTTTTAATTAAAAACAAAGTGTTTTTAATGTTTTATGGTGGGATGCACGGCCACACAAGGAGAAGGGTCTAGAATTTAACTCTTCTTTGACCAAACATGGTGAATTTAACTTTTTGCCCTTATTTTATGTGAAATTATCATTATACCCTTCGAACTTTTCCTATTTTGGCAATTGAGCCCAAGATTTGAGAATGACCAAAACTTTTATTTTCATTTTGATCCCCAGTATTTTGAACATTATAATTAAGCCTTTTATAAAATTACATATTGGTCCTCTAAGAATTTAAAAATTACATTTAAGTCCCTTCACTTTTAATAGGTTGTAAATAAGCTATGTACATCAACTTTTCAAATTAAGCTTTGTAAGTGTCCAATAAGTCTATCAATCATGTCTAATCACCTCTAAGGCATTAGAACACATTTAACTTGGCCACCATGTCCGTATCCATCCAATGGACTCGGTTTTACACATTTAGAAGCTTATATGTTAGAAATCTCCAAGATTTCGCATACCAATGAACTCTAAGTTCATGTAAGGGCATATAACATTATATATCACTGACAAATATGCCAAAAGAACATGTTATCCATTTCTACCACAAAATGATATGAAAATGATATAGACTAAGGTCGAAATTAAACTTTTCAATACCTTTTTTCATTGTCAAAATTTCTTTGTAGGTGGTGTGGTAGTGCTTTTATGATTCCTTGAGCTAGCCACTAGTATGACTACAATAATGACATTTCCTATCAACCTCTTCAATTAAGATGAAACCCCAATAATGGTTACTAGCATTTGTCTGAAGGATGTGTTGTCCTTTGTTATGAATCTTTAAAAGGGGTAGATGTTGACTCACTTTCTTTAAATCAATCAGCAACCTCTTTTTTCCTCATCCTTGTTTGAATCTTTTATTCATATACAAAGTTGGATAAACCCAATCTGGTTTTATGGACTCAATTAATCCTAGTTGAAGCAAAATAGTGCACTCTTCTTGTGCTAGCTTTAAGTTATTAAGATTTATTTTAGGATGAGTTACTTTGGTAGGATTGATATTGTCATTCTTGTTGAAAGGTCAATGAATGAAGAATTATGGATTCTTCTAAAGAGGATGAGGGTGTGAGAACTATGCATGGTTTTCTAGACAATGTTCCATAAATTGATCTCTCATTTTTTCATATTGAGGAGGTACCTAAGTAATTAAGTTGAACATGTTTCATATATCAATGTAAGCACCAAAATTAGCTTTGCATTTAATACCAATAGGTAGGATTTGTATAGGTGATGCCTTGCAATAAACATCTATACCAATCAGAATATTTGGGCCTCGTAGATGACTGCAAAAAACTATAGTCTACACAATATAATTAAGGAAAAACCGTATCCCTATTTTCCTTTTTGTGGTAAGCCCAAGTTTGAATGAATTACCATCAACAGCAGTAAAATATTCATCATGAGATATCTATGCTTCAGGAGGTAAGATGTTGGGCTTCATAATACTTCGACAAGATCTAATATCTATATATCTAATAGCCTTTATAAGCTTATCATATTTATCCTATTGTAATAACTGGATATGGACATAAGGACAAGGAACATTGATAGGCTTTGAGACTACCTTAAAACATGGTTACTATAGCATATATAGGTTATCATCCTTAGTATCTGAGTCAAATTCATCATCAGAGGAATCGATAGACACAATAAATTTGGTTTCCTCATCTTCACTGGATTGTTCATCATTGACATTTTCAATTTTGTTTTAATGGATTGGCATAATGTCCTTAATGGAGTCAAATAGTTTTAAATCCCTTTTTGCCTTATTAGGACATTGTCGAGAAAAATGTCCTAGCTTGCTACAAAGGAAAAATCAATATGCTTTTTTAAGTCTGATGTAACACCCCAACTCCCGCCGGACCCGAACCCGATATCGACAGTGATACCCGGATCCGTGCCCCGCGAAGATG
>JANQBM010000007.1:2480908-2505178 GCA_025594535.1 Erythroxylum domingense
CCAAGTCCAAATCCATTACACCCAGTTGGAACTGGATTTGTTCGGACCAATCAGCATAGTTCAGACCATTGAACTTGGTTAATCCATTTCCTAAAGCAAACAGATTAGTCGATGCTACAAATACAACATATAGTCCATGCATTAATGCTTTGAGTAAACTTAAATGGATTCAAGCTAACTAATACACTTTGATTATGCATTTAAAAATACATAGTAGTAACCTATTCTGATGTATATATATAATTTACTGTAATGGGTAATCAATCATATTCTAATCAACATGTATGATATCTTTGGATATACAATCATATTAACTAAATATGTTGATAAAGTCCCTTTAATGTCATTAATTATAAGCAATGGTCCACCTTTGGGTGACCTCCTAGTGTTATAATTAATAATCTCAATTGTTCAGTTCAACCTTTATATCATTTTATCATCATATCATATTGAACAATTGAACAAATCACAATTAAATATTTAATAATTTTCAAGCTAGGCCACTTTGGTGACTAACAAGTTGTCCATGCAATAACCATTTAATTGGACAATTAGCATACATGACAAAATTTAATTTAATTAGTTTGGCCACTTTGGTGACTAACAAGCTATTCTAAATGTCCATAATGTCATGTATTACATTTAACATATACTAGGAAAATTTAATTCTAACTATTACATAATATAAAATATTCAAAGTATCAAACAAATATATAATATGGCACTAATTTCCAAAATTATATTATGTATAAATCAATTATGAATTAAATAATCCTTTATGTTCCATTCTAAAAAAAATTTTCTTTGGGGTTGAAGTCCATAATTATTTTACTAACCTAAAATGTTGTCTTTTAATGGCCAAAAGGCCTAAAATCAGTCCAGAAGTCGCTCATTGGGCTTAGAAGCCGGTCTTATGCGTGCGCTGCACGCTCCAGCATCACAAGCAAGAAGCAGCATCTAAACTAGAGTTTACTACTCAGAACCCTAGAGGTCATGAATTTCCCCCTCAATTTTCGAAGATGGATTCAAGAATGCATTATTACTGCTTCCTATGGTTTATTAATAAATGGGTGCCCTATGGAGTTGTTTAAAGGAAAGAAAGGACTTACACAAGCGGACCCTTTGTCTCCATATCTATTCCTAATATGCATAGAGGTCCTTACTCAAATGCTGAAGCATAACACTTCAACTGATTACAGTTTCAGATATCACTCAAAGTGTAAGAAACTCTCTCTAACTAGTTTATATTTTGTAGATGATCTAATCCTACTAAGCAGGGCAAATGTTCACTCAGTCTCTTTACTAATGGATACACTCAAAACTTTCAAGTAGGTGTCAGGTATGTGTATCAACCTCAGTAAAAGTTATTTCTTCCTCTCCAAAAGTGCTTCTCATTTGTCAAATACCTTGTCTCTAGCTACAGGAATGGTAGTTAAGGATCCTTCACTTTTATATTTGGGAATTCCTATTTCATCACGACGACTTAGGTTCTATGAATGCATCCCTCTAATAGAGAAAATCCAAAAAAGATTGGGCTTATGGACAAATAAAACCCTCTCCTATGGAGGGAAATTACAACTTCTAAAATCGGTTATATTGTCTATGCAAACATACTGGTGTTCCCTCCTATTTCTCTCTAAAGGGCTTATCAAAACAATTGAAAAGATAATGAAGCAATTTCTATGGGGAAAAGGAAATGGTAAGAAAGGTATAGTAAAGGTCAATTGGAAATCTATCTGTCAACCTAAGGAAGAAGGAGGTTTAGGACTGGAGTCTATTAGCAAGAAAAACACTCTTCTAATGCTTAAGAGGATTTGAAGAATCCTAGGTGATAAATAATCAATTGTAATTAGTGTGCCCTAGGCCAATGGACATATATGACTTTTGTACTGATATTCTGACTTATTAATAATATATTATGAGGTATTCTTTTATATATACATGTATATTGTTTATGTAATATGATTTACATTCCATAAATAGTATTAGGGTTATGTCATCAAGTATGTGACTTGATAGTAAAACCATAAGCATTATAATACTATTCTAAACTGTCCCTGGTCGATCTTTATTGGTGGGACAATAATGAATTAAGGCTAGTATGTGTTCTGATTGATGATCATGTTTTAGTGATCATGGATATGAGTTATCAAATCATAAATATAGATATATGTTAGAGAACATATATTGGACCGACCTACAAAGAGAACACTACATGGTTTCATGTCATTAGTGATTCTCAATATGGTTTGACTTTAGTCCTCTGACCTGAAGTCATCATGGTTCCCTACATGAAGAATTCAGTATTTTGACATTAGACTAAGTTATCTTTAACTGGATAACAAGTAGTCTTATGTTGGACATTAAATGAATTATGCGAAGGGATGTGAATGAAATAGATGGGATTTGTACCTTTTTTAAATGAGAGAGATATCATTTGGGCCTCTTGACAAGTATGACTGAAGAAATGCATGGCCTTGCTCAAACGAATTGATGAGTAGTCATCAATGTCATTTGTTATAGTCAGTCAACTTGGGAATCAAGAAACTATGATTAATCAAAGGTTGACGTGTACCATACCTTGTGATTATTCTTGATATCGTGTTGTAAAGGGACTGAGTTTGTAACCATGGTTACAGGTTAAATCTAATTACCGATCCTCATTTGATTTGGGTAGTCATAATATCTTGCTAGAGGCCGCTTATGACTTATGTGTTTTGAAGTGTGATCAAGTCCATTACCAACATCAAATGAGCCTACAAGGTTGCACACAAAGAGTGATGTGATTTGGGCTTATTCTCTTGGGCCTAATTTATTAAGCACTAAATAAATATATGTGGATCTATTTATTGGGCTAGATTGAATTAAGTTGTCAGGCTTTTATTATATGAGATATAATATGGGCCGAAACTTATTAGGCTTCCATAATCCTAATGGGTTTAGGATTATAATATTCTTATTCCTAATAGGAATAGGGATTAGGGTTTCTTTATAAATAGAAAACTTAAGTCTCATTAGAGATGACAAAAAAATCCTAGCCACCTAGACCTAGCTATTCGTTCTTCTTCCAAAAGAAAAATTATGCAGCGTTCAAAAGTGTTTTAGAACGTGCTAGCACACATTAGCCATTACCTGGGTCGTTCATCCTCGTGTGGATACCGGTAGAGGATGTTTGCGTATTACAGCATCTATAAATATAAAAAAATACCAATCCGCGTCAAGAGGTAATTTCGTACATGTTGTGACTTTTGGCTATACTTCTTGTTGTGTAGTATGGTCCATTCCACTGCGTATTATGAATACCCGGGCCATAGGCGATCCAACATCAATGTGGATTAAATGGATGCATATCTATATACTGAAAGGTGAGAGTTTTTAGGATCTAAGAATCAAAGACAAATATACTTGGTTCTTTAACCAAATTCTAAGAATGAGGGATGAAGTGCAACCGAACATCATTTGTCAAATTGGGACAGGGGAAAGACTCTCCTTATGGTATGACAACTGGACATGATAAGGAAATTTAATTCAAAAATAGTTGGCAAGAAATTTATTAGAAAGGTTTCCTAAGAAAACAAAGCTCCACGAGATAGTTAGTAATGGAGCTTGGTTGATCAAACACTTGTCCATTCCACAATTTAGAAGTCTTGGGAAGAGTGATATTTACGTATAGAATGGGATTCCAGTTTCGGCTATAACTACAAGGGAGGCTAAAAATTGAGGGTTGGGTCAGTAAATAGGGTAGGATGGTACCCTATGATTTGGAACAAGTTTCTCAGACCGAATACCAGTTTCTTCCTCTGGCTAGCTATGCTGAACAGACTCAACACAATGAATAGGCTGAAGTTTTATCCTCCTAAAAAGGTGTATTCTACGTAATATTGAGGATGAAACGAAAGATTACCTCTTTTTCGAGTGTGTTTTCTCAAATGAGATATGGTCTAAAATCTCTACCCTTTGTATCACTGGCTTAAATTACAGCAGACTTTCTGACATCCTAATGGAATGACCTCACCTACAAATTTCTAAATATGATAGGGTCATCCTATTGATCTCGATTTCTACATGAGCTCAAGAAATATGGAATGAGAGGAATAATAGAAGATTCAGAAAGAAATCAAACTCTCAAATCTCTCTTACTGATCTCACCTTGGCTAGTATAAGGGAACAACTGATTATACATCAATTGAACCTCTACTGTAGCAGAATAATGGCTCTCACATGGATAGTCTAGTCTTTTATATTTCTTCCTAAATGGTAGCTACATAGAACTACACATACAATCAAGGGCCAGTCCATAACAGTTCAATAAGCAACAATCCAACAGTAAGGCAAATCAACTACCATCAAGGAAATAAAAAAATATCCAGTTATGGAATTACTTAGTGGAAAGAAGGGTTTTCTCTAATAAACTTCCTCCTAGACACTTTATACTGGAAGGATTAATGTTATGTCCCTATCACCAACAGATCGAAGTTATAAGTGAAGTTTCATCTATAAAGGAGGAACCCACATTGATGAAAGTTTACCTGAGAAAATTTTCATCCCCTCCGAGTCTCACCATAGAGAGGAAATCCCAGAGTAGCGTCAATCAAAAAGGGAAAGTTTGTTATACCCTAATCACTATAAGACAACTAAAAAATGAAGGAGACTTATTACCTGTGCTAGTGATATCCTTGGTGCAGCGCAAGGAAACAAACTGAGAGAGACAGCCTTTATCAACAGAGTTTTTCGCCTTCATTATCAAGAGATCACGAAAGAAAAGGGTCATTATACCCTAATTGTTAAAATGACATTATTCTCTAATTGTTTGTGACGTCGATGTTTTGTTTACCGGGGGTGCTACAGTCCTAATAGTCTGTCCCATGTGGAGAGACTTCCAGATGTAAGCTATTCCTTTTATTAATGAATTTTTTAAATTCTAAAAAAAAAAGTTTTCCTTCTCTCTCTCTTTCTCACCTTCTCTCTTTTGCCTCATTTGGGTTTTTCAACTAACACAACTTGGCTTATTCATAGGTATATTTTAATTTCTTCTTTTTTTAAAAAATGAATGTTGTATTACTACAGATAATACTATTACAACATTACAAAAATAATGAGTTCCAGGCTATCTATGCCTTTCGGTAGATTACAAAATATCGAAAAAAATTATGTTTATTTAGACAATACTTCATTTTATTTAGACAAAAGTATCGAAACTAGAAATTATGGAATGTGTGGCAACATTATATGGTCACAATAACTGTCCAAATTTATGACAAGTTTGTTGACACAAATAATATAACATAGTGAGGAATAAAGTCGTAGTAGTGCTTCAATTTATTGTGACAACATTATCGCCACTGAAATAATTAGAAATAGTGACAATATTTGTCACTCGTGCTATTTTTATCAGTGTCTATTACTTGGTCACTAATAATATAAGAGAAAAAGTGTCAACATCATTTTGTCACAAAAAATGGAAATTCGTTCTTACAAAAAATATTGTCACTATTGTATTTGTTATTGTCACAAATAAAATTATCAATTCAATAATGAAATTGCTTTAGTGGTAAAAAAAATTTGCATAAGTGACTATAATGTCTAAAAGATTTTGTCACAAGTATGAAAGTTATATGTTAAAATAATGTTGTCACTAAATAAAGATTATATCTTACAATAAATTTATCACTAATGTGTTTATGTTTGTATTTGTCACAAATAATATTATTAAATTTAACAATTTAATTGCTTAATTGACAAAAAAATTTGCATTGGTGGCCATAAAATAGATATTGTCACAAATGATACGGATTGTTAATTCCAAGATATTATCGCACAAGGAAATAAAAATTATTAGTATATATAAAAATCACCAAAATGTTCAGAATTCTAATTTCCAATATATAAAATTGGAAAATTTAATATCCAAGACAATTATACTTATTACAATTATCCCAAACTACTACGTACTAATTTAAGCTAAAACTCTCCAAGGTAAATTTTCCTGGTTATTCTTTGAGATGAAGTTCGCTGTTGATTTGTTTCCTATAATATAAATAAAACAAGAATCAATTAATTAGTTTATAAAATATTAAGCTATAAATTTAGTACTAATATTTATAATAATATAATGATAAGTGATAAGTGATAACAATTATTCTAGATTTTATAAATTTATACGCTTACTTGAGTAGTTGGGTTATTTGTTATTATGAAATTTGATGGATCTCCAATTGAGGCAAAAACATTAACAAAATAGGAATTACTGCAGTAATTGCCAAATGTGCAAAAACAATTGAAGTTTGTTTCATTCCTATGGCTTGCTTCTCAATAACGGCATCTTGAGCTTGAATCTTCTCATTTTGAGCTTGAATCTTTTCATTTTGTTTTTTTGTGATTTCAGTAAGTCTGACAACTTCATCGTCTAATTCACTTACATGTTTCTTTACAACCTCAGCTTCAGCTAGAAGTTCACTTTTTTCTCGAGACTTAGATGTTATCCCTTTAACACCTAAACCATGTGAATAGCTTGACTTTCTTTCTAGGACAAGATCGAAATGCTCAACAAGTGATAGAGGTGTAGATGAAATATTTTCTTTGTTTTCCTCTACCTCTTCTTGAAGCTTATTCTATATATTTAGATAGAGTTTGAAAATTTAGTAAAGTAAATTTAATTTTTTTTTAAAAATCTAGTTTGTTATAACTTGCATACCATTATTTCTTCTCCTTTTGGAACAGACCAAGTTCCATTGGGCTTTTGTCACTTTAACAGCATCAGGGCACTCATTGGAATCTTTATCTTTCTAAAAATTAAAAAAAAAAGACAAAGACAAAGAAAGTTAATGATTAATTGAAATTTGTTTTTTAAAGAAAAATATAATTTTAACTTTAAGTAAACAAAATTTTATTTTATAAATAAAGTTTTATTTTACCATCCCATATGCAATTTGCACAATCAACTTTAGACTAGAAATTGATTTCATCTCTCGATTTTCCCTATTACTTGTGCGTCGTCCGCTTTGCTCTTATAAATTGATAAAAAAAATTTTAATAAAAGAAAACAACTAACAAAATAAGTTAAAGTATTTAAATTTTAAAACCTTAAAATTTAGAGTCTCCCATTTATTCTCAATCAACCATTCCCAATCACCTTCCTCCACATCCTTTGGGCAATCTTTGCTCTTGATATAACTTTCGTCTAAATGTTAATGTCGATTTTTATATATTGTGTATACACTTGTTGCATCACATAACATTGCAGTTGATTTAAGAAATTCAAGTTATCCTAAAATTCATATAAAATATAGTTAGGAAAATTAAGAAGCAAATTCAATGCAACGACAAAATAGAACTCTATTGCAATTAAACTAAACTCTATTGCAATTAAAAAAAGTATCATAACTTTAAAAATAAACACTTTGCCTTCTTATCATCCTTAGAAATCTCTTTCCAACTAGAGACACGAAGTGGTGCAAGTTGCCGAATGCATATAGTAACTTCTGACTTGAAAAGGCTAGCATGCTTACTGCATACCTTACAGTACAGAGGACGAAATTGAACATCAATTTGTTTTCGTTCAGTTTTCTTCTTGGCAAGTCTAGCATTGATTGTTGGTCCTCGTCCTCGTTTTTTAGAACTTACATTTCCTATTAAAAAATAACAATTAATAGACATATAAAATATTATATTAAAATTTAAATGTACAATCATATAATTTTAAAGATAATATTATTAGTGCTAATAACTTATCCTTCTGGGCTAGGTGCATTATTTGAAGTTCCAACTATAGCATTTGATTGTTGATTAAAAGCTTTTATATCTTCTGACTCCTCTACCAATATTAGGTTCATTTTGTTCATCGTCTATATTTGATAAAGATCTATCATTTTTTACCATCTTGAATTTTTGCATATAATTACCAATATTAACCATCTTTCACTTTTAAAAATAAATACATATTAGGAGCAAGCAACATAAGTAGCTAGAACAAATTATAATAAAAAAATTCATTAATTCAATGAGTAGAAAAAAATAAAAAGAAAACAAATATCTTTGAGTCACTTTCCACTCTATGTACTCAAATTAACGATAACAACGATAACCTTGACTATTACTGGCACCATTGACTTCCTCATGTGATTATATTTTGTGTATTACCTTTTCTCATCCATAAAGATTGACTAAAAACTGGCTTTTGTTTAATTCACAAGCAGTTGGGGAAGATAGTTCTAAGGGAAGCTTAGGTTCAATTGGTTTATATTTTTTTAATTGATTTCACTGAATTCCCTATGATAGATGATGATCTTGTTTTATACGAAAGACTAGTATCAGAGAACATCCATCAAGGGCTATTATACTTTTAAAATTAGGAAGAAGTAATACCAGTTTTGATTTTTCTTTCAAAAACAAAAAATAACCTTGGCCATTTCAAGTGATAAGTGATGCAGGAATATGGTATATAAGAAGAAGTTTTCCATAAAGAAGCAGTTTTGCCCAAAGTAAGATGAAAGTAATGGAGGTTTTCGACAGGTGAAGGTGATGGAGGTTTCCGACTTTTCAAGTTTTGTGATAAAAGATTTATAATCCAGAGGCAACCCATTAAAAGTTAAAAGGACAAAGAGAAGTAGTCACAGGTAATATGATGATCTAGTGCATGGTGGGTGGTGGAGGTCAAAATAGAAGCAGTGACGAAAGGATATAGAAGTCTGTCAAGTTTCTATGTTTTAAACAAAGTTTACCGATGGGGAATCAATGGTAAGAGAAAGAGTAGCTCCATGATTAGAGAAACAATAGTTATACTAGAAAGAGTAGTTCCATGAGTCTATCAAGTTTATAGTAACGGAGTTATGCTGAAAAAACTAATGTATTAAACTAAATCATGAAAGAACGTGTAGGTTGAGGATAATAGTTATTGGGAAAAAAAAGTTGGCAACTTGAGAGGAAAACAAGTTGTCATTTCGATAAAGAACCCATCAAATAGCAAGATGAGAACAATAATTTAGATAGAGAAGAAAACATATTGTCGTTTACCTATTAGTATTTGAGCAGATTGAATTCTACTACCGGAATTGGAAGAGATGTGGAGAGAAGATTGCAATGATGTAGGAAGGAGAAATGCACCCATGAAGAGGAAGCAATTTATTGACACCACGCATAACGAGTTTCTCAAATAAATGACTGTTCACAGTTCCTCTTCTTCTAGATATCAGCTCCTCTTTTTCTGTTTCATTTTTTCTAGTTGGTTTAATTGTATGGTGTTATTGTACTGTGTTGTCAATTAATTACTTGCATTTGGCTAAATTCAATTCTTCGATAGTGTTGATTCAACCTTATCCATAGCTCTTGTTCTTGAAGGTAGAAGGCATTCCCTTTCAGAACCTATTGGTCAAATCGTAACCCCTCACTTGCATTCTTTACTGCATAAGGGCATAAGCAAAGTCAAGGGATTTCCTTCTAACTAGTGGCTGAGAGTATACCTTTATTCAACAGATTTGTAATTAAGTTAATAGCATGTTCTTGGTCTAGAATCTTTGCTTTTCTCTTTTGCATTTCCATTGCCTGTGTTTTTTCTTCGTATCCGTTCGTATCGCTTTAGGGGTCAATGCTGACAGGCCCCTATTCTGTAATGACTAGGTGACCTACTAGGCACTCCACGGTAGCTCTCTAGTCGATATCCGAGTCAACTAGAAAGTTCCCGTGAGGCTAAATCTATTGCCCTTGTTAAGGAAAAGCTTCAATTCACAATAAGAAATGTAAATAGTGGACTTTTGTTTTTTAGATTACTAAAAATTTCAACAACACAACCACTGTATTTGACATCCAAAAAAATTTTCAAAGTCCCAGTAAAAGTTCAAAACTCTTCTATTATCACATCAATTTCTCAACTCCAAATTGTGGACTTCAAATCCACTCACATGTAGTCTCAAATAGTTACATCAATAAACTTTGAAAAGCTAAAACAAAGTCATGCATTTCATTTAAAAACCTTTATACAAATCCATTCTTTATACAAATGTACTTTCCAAAATATGTTCAAAAATATACAGTAGTTCTAAAAAATATGTACAAGGCAAAATAAAAATGCCTACATAGTAGCACTTGACGAAGTTGACTACTTGCGAGGTGTAGTCCCTGCTACTAAAGCCCCTGAGCGTGCACCTGGGAGGTTTTATTTAAAAATAGAAAATAAAGGGTCAACTAAACGAATTCAGTGAGTGTTATTAGTTTACGATAAAAACATTTACAAAAATATTAACCTCCATGAAAGAAAATAATTTCTTTTCTTTTCAAGTAATAACCAATGTTGTTACAAAACATATTCTTTTCTTTTCATAAAATTAATGAATATGTAAAACAGAACATATATATTTTGTCTGAGATTAAGTTTCTCTTTTCTTGTAAAGAAAAGGCAATCAATACTTTCATGAACTTTCTTTTTTAAACAAAGTCTATCATTAATTTTCTTTGCCATATGATACCCTTAGTTATAAGGTCAAGGAGCTAGCTTTGCATCGCTTACCCGTGCCTGGTTAACCTCTATATACTGATTGTTATGAAGTTGGTTTTACATTGCTTAGTCATAACGATGCTAGCACTACATGTAAATCAGTGATTACGGAGTTAGTTCTGCATCACCTACTCGTAACAGTGCTAGCACAATATATGCTCCATATGTGTAGAGGGCAACTCACAATACATGTTGACAGACATAACACCACCCATGTTAGTGACAGACGCCCCTAAACACCTCCATGCGCACGTTCAGACGTATTCTGATTGATATAATCGTACGTATAAAGACCTAACGATGTACCATAGGCTAAACCACAATTGGTACATGAGCACGCCTTATTTCAATACCAATTAAAAACATATTCAAAATCCATTTCTACGCCAATTTAAAGCATATGCAAATTTCAATTTAATTTCATTTCAAACCATGTGTACATCTCATTAGTTTCCAAGTGCATCCAAAACTCAATTCAATGCTAAATCAAAATTTACATAAACCTCATGAAGATTATCTTTTAAATTTAAGTAGTAACACCAATGGAATTATTCGTAAACATACTTTTCTTAGTAAGGTAAAAACTATTTTTACAAAATCAATTTAAAGATACACTCATTATTTATCATTTATCATAAACCACCCTCACGTGTTCGATGTTTTTCCTTTATTAGTCCCAAGTCTATGTTGATTGAGAAAACTTTATTATCATACAGCTATGAGGGAGACCCCTGAAGGGTTCCTAAAACCTGTCAAGTACATCCATAACTTACTAACCTTGTTTTACAAATTTTATAACAAAGGGCATAGCCAAAATCTTAGCATTTAGTAAGATTAAAATTCTATTTTCTTTTCATTCAACCATTGATCAACTTCCATGATTTATACATGTTGTCTTCTTTCCATTTAAATAACGTACATAGTATATACCTACTGTTTTCCTTACATTGAACCATTAAACTATGTACAACATACATGGTGCCATTAAACAACTATTAAGCCGCATATATAACATCTACATGCTACCAATTAATACCCATTGAATAACATACATGAGATATGGATATACATGTTGTTTTCCTCTCCATTTATCGTGTTGTTTTTCTCTTCATTTAACCATGCCTCCACTTGTTCCTTAATTTTCATATATCAAACATTCAAATTAGTTTTTAAAGTCTTCTAGACATTTTTCCATATGTCTCTAGTTTTCATACCATCAAAAATCATGCCATTTAGACTTATAAATTATGAAACATGTACCAAAAATCACAAACTACTTCTACACGAGGACAATATTAGGTTACCATAATCAATCTCAATTTTCAATGTCATTTAGCTAGATTTAAGTCTAGGTCTCTTCTAGATATTTTTAGTACTATGTATTAGGTTCATTTATAGTTAGAATCACTCAATTTGGAATTATGTAGACTAAGTTGTGGCCAAAACACTAGGACTATTCAAGGAAACTAAGAATCTTAATACATAATTTCACTAAACATAGTTAGGAAAACTTACCACTTTCTTCAAATCATGCTCAAACATTCACACAATTCAAAAGGAAAATCATGTTTCCAGCTTAAGCATTCATGTGACCAGCTAAAGAGGATGGACAAGAGTGGTTTAACTACCTAAATCAGATGGTAACGTACTGCCCATCTTTTCCCTGCATATAGTTGGCGTTGATAGAGGTATTGTCCACTGTTGGAGGCTTAAACAACATGCAGAAATTATTTCCTAATGGAAACAACTTGGAGATCTATGCGTGAAGGTAGCAGCTGCAATTAATAACATCAATTTTAGTCTAAGGGATAAGTGAGGCTTTGATGGAATGAAGGTGGAGCAACTTGTTCATCATTCTTGTTTAAGTTACACGTTGTTGGAAGTTGTCCAACACGTTGTAAGCTTAACTTCCAACAGTTGTCCAGTATTTAAACTCTCACCATCTTTGTTTATTTAAGCCATTAAGTCCTTACATCATCCACGACAATTCTTGTCCCCTAAATATAACAAATTATTCTGATTTTGTCACACCAAAATGACACACTTCCATACCATATATTGGCCTCACTTGTGGCAAATTTTATGTCCCTCACATCTACTCCTTCGTAAATGTGACAGCACAAGGTTTTCATGCATTCTTGTTCCAAAATAATAAAAAGTTCTTCATGTATATGATAGCTGCCACTTAAGGTTCATTCACATGTACGTGTATTATTTCTTGTCCAAAATAATTAAATGGATTAAGAAAAATCTGTCCAATTTCGATAGAAATTTCGTATCCACTTAATAACATGTTTCACCTAAATATATCAACATATAAGTTGGATCGATTTATTTTAAGTATCCATAACTATGACTGATTCTTATGTCCATATGTTTTATTCCAAGAATGCTTCAAATTTACTCCACAATAATTTAAAACAAGGTTAATTTTGATCTATCATAAATCAATCCGATTGAATTTATTTTTGACCTATTTCTATACCTGTCAACTGTAATATTTTTCCATTATCATTTGAGTTTAATACTTGTCATTCAAGGTTGAGTTCCTAATTTACCTTTTAGCAAAAAAAAAAATTACATTAGCTCGAAAACATCATTCACACGAAATGAAATTTTATAGATATGTGAAAAGAAAAGTTTGGAGTTTTACAATAATAGTTGAAAAAAGGGGGGCCAACCAAAACACAATCTTCAATGTTACTTTATCAATCCAATTTTTTATTATTTGATAATTAATTTTTATTTCATAGTTTATTTTGCAATGTTGGTTATAAATATCCAAAAAAATGTTTCAAGTAATGTTAATTTGCTTAAATCTCTACTAGTTTTACTTTCACTACAATTAAAAATCGAAGGCTTTGTTGAAAATTCAATCTATTTCGTAATTGCATCTATATATATGTAGACCTTTTATGCTGCTAACCACTAAACAACCTAACGTCTCTGTCAGTCCAAATAACATCATTTGAGATACCTTATTATGGCTCGGTTGTTACAATAAATATGTTCACATAATCTTTACTGTTCTTAGTTGTCCAAATTTGAGCTCATCAATATCCAAACTGTCAATTGAACCATAAATCAGGAGCTATAAACACCAAATATGGGTCAAATAGGGAAGCACATTGTTGGAATAAACATACTCTTCCATTTTAGTAACAGAGTAATCTAATCAAGTTTGGGAGGATGCTCTAAACAAACAGCAAATGAATGTTCACAAACTGCTAATGTCACTGATCAATGGAACAAGGATGACATACTGCATAAATATCTGTAAGTGAGAGTGATTATGGTAGGATTCAATATAGATCAAACAAATTAAGGTAAATAGAGAATTAATGGAGAAGAAAAGACAGATCTAAGAATTTCATTAATAATGAAAATGTAATAAAACACTGCCCAACAACACTTTTAAGGAGCTGTGAACCTCCACCAATCTTTATAGAGACCCAAAATGGGAAAAATGACCACCCTTTCTCTTTCCTCCCATAGAGTATATATATGACTCATAGTAACGGAATCCTTATCCCACTACCTCACCATGATGACAAGGCAACAACACTCACACATATAACAGAACGCAATAACAACTCATCATGACAAAAATAACACTCTCAACAAACTCACATAGACATCAACTCGTAAAAGAGTCAATATGACCAATCCTTACATAGACGTTAGCTCGTAAAAAGGCTAATATAACTGATCCTTCACAGCCTTGGGCTTACATCATCAATTCCTGGGCCTCAAAGCTTTCCCTCTTCAAGTTTTCCCTTCCTCCTTCAATAGACCAATGGGAGCTTATCAACACTCCCCCCTTTGAAATTTGCCTTGTCCTCAAGGTGGAAAGCTGGGAACTACCACCGAATTTCACTAGCCAACTCCCAAGTAGCCTCAAAGTCGGGCAAATTCTTCAAAGAAACCAGCACCTCCACTCCCCGAGGTCCCTAGCGCACCTCTTTAATAGCAGCTGATTCCACTAGCCACACTAGGCCTTCAGTCAAAGGAGGCAATGGTTGCACTTTCTCTAAACTGCCTACAACGTGTTTCAGCTATGGCATATGGAAGATGGGGTGGATAGTATCTGTCAGAGGCACCTCGAACTTGTAGGCCATCAGACTGATACGCTGCAACACTTTGAAAGGGTCGAAGAATCATGGGGACAATTTCTCATTAACCTTCTAAGCTAACGAACGCCTCCGGTAGGGTTGCAATTTCAAAAACACCAAGTTGCCAACTTGAAATTCCATCTCTCGGTGTTGTGCGTCATCTTTTTGCTTCATATAGTTTTGGGCAAAACACAACTGACCCTTCAACTCAGTCAAAATAGCATCCCTCTGCTTTAAAAACTCCTCCAAATCAAAGTTAGCAATGGACCCAGATACTACATACCAAAAAAGAGGTGGAAGGTCCCTCCCATAGACAATCTTAAAAGGGGCGGTATGTGTAGTAGAGTGATATGAAGTATTAAACTAATACTCGGCCCAAGACATCTATGATACCCACTCATGCGGTTTGGATTGCACAAAGTAACGAAGATAAGTTTCCAGGATCCTATTAACAACCTCACTTTGCCCATCACTTTGAGGATGATAGACAGTGCTACAGTTCAATTAAATGCGCTGCATTCTAAAGAGCTCGGTCCAAAAATGACTCATAAATATTTTGTCATGGTCAGACACTATGGATCGCAAGAAACCATGTAGGTGTACCACCCCAACGACAAACTCCTCAGCCACCTTCTTAGCCATAAAGGGATGTTTGAGAGCAATGAAGTGACAGCATTTACTCAAGTGATCCACAAGCACCAACACAGTATCGTAAGCACAAGATTTAGGCAGACCCTCAATAAAATTCATACTAATGTCTTCCCAAATTGCATGAGGAATGGGCAGAGGTTGTAACAAGCTGGCTGGAGAAAGAGTCTCATACTTCATTTGTTGGCAAATGGGACAGCCAGCCACAAAGTTTTTGACATCGACTTTTGTGC
This sequence comes from Erythroxylum domingense, assembly GCA_025594535.1. NCBI lineage: Eukaryota > Viridiplantae > Streptophyta > Magnoliopsida > Malpighiales > Erythroxylaceae > Erythroxylum > Erythroxylum domingense. Next base: position 2,496,391 of record JANQBM010000007.1, read on the forward strand.
CTTCCCAAAACAACTCCTTGGTGAGTAGTTTGTATGTTTTGAGAAAACCTCCATGACCCCCAATTGAGGTACAATGAAATTTAGTCAGTAATCATTACTTCAAGGCCGACTTTTTAGGAATCACCACCCTTCCTAGATAATAAACCAGGACATTGTGCACTGTCCAACTCGGTTTAGCCTCCGTATTCGTACTCAACTCTTGCATGATTGCAACTAATTTTGCGTCATTACTCACGGTCTCCACAACCTCCTTCTAATCCACAATGGAAGCCATGGTAACATGTTAAAGTTCCACATAAGAGGGAATTCACAATAACGCATGGGCTGCCACATTTTCTTTACCCAACTTGTATTGAATGTCAAAATCAAATCCTATCAATTTGGTCATCCAATGCTAACAGTCCGGAGCCACTAACCGTTGTTCAAATAAGAATTTCAAGCTCCTTTGATCTGTCCTCACCACAAAATGCCTCCTTAGAAGGTAATGTCGTTATTTTTGAACTGCAAATACAATTACCATGAGCTCCCTTTCATATACTAACTTTTTTCAAGTCATGTCATTTAGTGTGTGACTAAGAATGCGATGGGTCTACCATTTTGCATCAGTACCGTACCTAACCCACAACTGGACGCATCTGTTTCTAGAATAAAATCTTTGCTGAAGTTTGGAAGCGACAATATGGGAACCCTCTATATAGCTTCCTTTAATTTGACCATGGCTGCCGAAGCTTCCCCAGTCCATATAAAGGAATCCTTCTTCAAGAGCTTTGTTAAAGGAGCAGCAATTTTTCCATAGTCACGGATGAATTGCTGATAATAATCAGTCACCCTTAAAAATCCCTTAACTCCATCGAATTCCTCAGCACTGACCACTCTCTCATCACCCTTAATTTCTCTGGATTTGCCATGACCCCTTCAGCTGATATAATGTGGCCCAAATACTCCAGTTGGTCTTTAGCGAAACTGCACTTCTTTTTGTTCACCCACAGCTAGTTTCGTCGCATAATGCTCAAGACCTTGTGAACATGGCTCAAATGCTCTGCCAAGTTACAGCTGTAAATTAGGATATCATAAAAAAACCAATATATACCTCCTTAATAGCCCTTTAAAAATGGAATTCATTAAGCCTTGGAAGGTGATTGGTGTGTTTATGAGCCCGAACGGCATCACAAGGAACTCATAATGTCCCTCGTGAGTTCGGAATGTTGTTTTACGAACATCTTGCAGCTCTCGGCGAATTTGGTGATACCTCAACTTTAAGTCTAGATTTGTAAATATTCTCGCTCCATGTAACTCATCCAACAACTCGTCCATATTTGGAATTGGGAAATGAATTGTCACTGTAACCTTGTTAATGGCTTGGTAGTCCACTTAAAACTGCCCACTTCCATCTTTCTTTTTCACCAATAGTACGGGACTAGAGAATGGACTCATGCTTGGCCTAATGATACCCACTTCAAGCATTTCTTCTACTAGCCTCTCAATCTCATTTTTCTGAATGTGAGGATAACGATATGGGTGCACATTAACCGACTCTGAACCATTTTTAGGTATAATGGAATGGTTATGATCTCGAAATGGGGGAAGATTGGTAGCGGCCTTGAAAACATCTGCAAATTCCTCTAATACTCCCTTCATCTACGGTGACAAGTCTATGTCATCCTCCTCTAGGCCTCCTACCTCTAAATTGCAGAATCCCACCATTACACCTTCCTTCTCCCTTTGGATTGCCTTTAGCATTGCTTTTAATGAAACCATCGATTTATAGAGGCTAGGATCACCTCTGAGTGTAATCTATTGTCCCCTTAATTCAAAGGACATTGTCAAACGTTTCCAATCTACCTTCATGAGCCCTAACGTTGCTAGTCACTTGATCTTAATAATTAAGTCAGAACTCTGCATCGATATGGGAAGGTAGTTTTCTACCATTGTCATACCTTGTATTTCCAAGACTACCTATTTGCAGATCCCCTGACCCCGCATTTGTTTCCCATTCCCAACTACAACCTCATAGTTGGCTATGTCATAAACCGGAATCCCTAACTTCTTTACCAAAGCCTGAGCAATGAAGTTATGAGTTGCTCCACAATCGATGAGAACAACTACTGTTTCTGCCATCTCTTTCCCCTTCAAATGCATAGTACGCAGCTCAAATAGCCCTACGAATTCATGGATAACTCTACTCCCTTTAAAGAATTTAGCTCGTCATTAAAATGTAATTAAATGTCCCCTAGGTCAAAGTCATCGCTTACCAAGATCACATAGAGTTCGTGGTTTTTGCACTTGTGTCCAATATGCCAACATTCCTAACGACAATAACAAAGGACCTTCTCTCTCCTGCCCTGAGCTTTGACGGCTATCAACCTTTTGAATCAAGCTTTTGGAGTATTATAAGTAGTTGTGGTGGTGTTGGTATTTTGGTTTGGGTTGATTGAGTTGGAAGAGGCTGAGCTTCGATTGTTGGAAATCGAATGGGTACTGTAAAATGGGTTTTGGATGTTGGTTTGAGAATTGAGTGGGTTTGGACTTGAGTTCTTAGAAGTGGTCCAAGAGACGGTTTTGAATTCGGTTTTCGTTGGATATGAAGGAGCCCTTTTAGGTTATGATTAGGTTGCAGCATACAATTCTTCATTTCAATTCGGGCAGCCACCTTCATAGCCTCCTTCAAGTCTTTCGGGATCAATAAGAGAAGTTCAGCCCTCACCTTCTCCAACAGCCCATTAACAAAGATAGCAGATAGTGTGGCCTCATCCAGCTGGCCCACCGAAGCTGCTAGTAACTCAAATTGGGCCCGAAAATCAACAACTGACCCAATCTATTTTAACGCAAGCAGACGATGCAATAATGCCCCATCGACCGGTCCAAAGAAACGTTGAAGCAGCTGCGTCTTCAGTTGGTCCCAGGTGGTGAAAGTGGTGGCTCGCTCTTCAAATCTCAACCAAGCTTGGGCTTCTCCTTCGAAACAAATCCCTGTTGCTTCAATTTTCTCCGCCTCAGTCAACTGATTCAGTGTAAAATATCACTCCACCAAAAAACCCACGTATCCAGATCGACTCCATTAAAGACCGGTGACTCCAGCTTTCTCGGTAATCTATCCTTGTCGCAAGGTTGGTTGGTTTGAGGGGTTGAATCAATTTCAGGATTTGTGTTTGGGTCTAAAGTGGGTGTGTTTGGTGGTGGATTTCCAATGTTGGTATTAGGATTTGGTTGATTGGGATTATCGGGGTTGGTTGCCACCGAGCTTGATTCACCTTGAACTCTAGGTCCCGCCCCCATATGTTGCTTAAGCATGCCTTCAATGCGTTGGATGAATACAAGGAATGAAACATTCCACTCCACTTTCACCTCGGCCATTTGTTTCTTGATCTCTAGAATCTCTTTTTCAATCGAGGCTACTATATTTTCCATCCTTGTTTTTGACATCAACCAAAGGAATCGTAACTTCTTTGATACCAAAATGGTAGGATTCGATATAGATCAAACAAAATAAGGTAAATAGAGAATTAATGGAGAAGAAAAGAGAGACCTGTAAAATTTCATTAATAATGAAAATGTAACAAACACTGCCCAACAACACTTACAAGGTGCTGTGAAGCTCCACCAATCTCTATAGAGACCCAAAATGAGAAAAATGACCACCCTCTCTTTCCTCTCATAGAGTATATATATGACTCATTGTAATGGAATCCTCATCCCACTACCTCACAATGATGACAAGGCAGCAGCACTCACACACGTCACGGACACAATAACAACTCATCATGACAAAAATAACACTCTCAACAAACTCACACAGACACCAGCTCGTAAAAGAGCCAATATGACCAACCCTTCACAACCCTAGGCTTGCATCATCAGTTCCTGGGCCTGCAAGTTTTCCCTCTCCAAGTTTTTCCTTCCTCCAATCGGAGCTTATCAGATTCATACCATAAAACCGTTACAGTATAAGGAACATTTGGAACAAGGATGATTTTAGAATCAACTGTTGGAATAGTATAAAGTGAAACAAAATATACCTGAAAATTTAATCAATGGTTGCATGCAAGATGGGTAAATGTAATGACATTCTCATTACTGACTCAAACATTTCTACCACCAGGAAGCAACTCTTCTTCTATTTACTCTCCATACTCGTTATTCACAATTACAAAGTAAAGCTGTAAATAGCACAAGTATGAGCAAGCAAAAGATAAATAAGCTACAAGTAAAGAAAGACACTCCAAATAGTAAAACCATCTCCAATAACATCCATGTCAAAAAGCAATAAATTGCCTCTTCAAAGAGACTGAAAAGTAAAACCAACATCCCAAACTGTTGTTCATTATCAGTTTTAAGTAAAACCAGACCTTATTATTACATTTTTGAGCTGGATAAAATGAAGCTTACACTTGAGTAAGTCAAACAGTCTGAAATTAATCACATACCATGCCAAATTCATTCATAACTACACAGCAAAATTCTATTTTGGTAGAGCATTTGCTAGCATTTGATTTATGACTAATGGAACAATCAACACTGGAATATATTGTAAGAACTATGTAGCATGATAACCATCTCTAGTAACAATTCACCTTTTCACAGTAAAAGAAGGATAAGAACATAATACAAACCAGGCCACAAACAAACCATAAGAAAATAAATTTACCTTTAGGAAAATAAGGTAAGTCATTTAAGTAGTTATGCCTAGTTAATCAGAAGAGGTACACATCATACAGAGTCATGCAAGCCGTGACTTTATATTTCTTCATATATGTAAATAGAGAAACATTAGTAACCAATTTGAGAATTGAAAATAGCAGATGACTCTTCAGTTTATTTAAATCTTTATTCTCGCTTTAAGAAACATATTAAATATCTTAAATTGTTCACAGTAGAAAAATATCTATGGAGAAAGTAAGGGAGAGTTACTTTTACAACTGGTTCCAATTGCCAACGCAAGTTTGCAACAGAAAAAAGTAAAACAGCAGATAATATGCTTAGGCAAAATGCAAAATAAGAATCTGTATATCAGAAGAAATGCAGCTTCAAGCAATTGAACTTCAATTGCACAATAACCTCAAATTCATATCTCATCTAATCTACCACAAATCCACAGAAAACCTGTGCTCATTATAATAATTCTTTTACCTTTCAGCTTTCCAGATTTATTGGTGATGTATAGTTTTAAAAAATTAAACTCAATAGAGAGCCTTCATATGCCAAGTTTCTGTTCTGACAACCTATTAAAAGCCAATGTGATGGAAAAATCACCAATCTTAGAGCACCACTTGCAGGCACATTATTAATTTGTTATATTTTTCTTCTAATGTTCTTTCGGAGCATGCAAGCAATCAAGAAGCAATTGATATAGTACAAAACCACCAAGTGTAAGATATGTATATATTTTACCAGTGATCTATCTAATCTACTGGTAGAGTTCTTAATTTTGTTATTTTCTTCGTTCAGCAAGTGAAACAACTTGTAATAATGAATTAATTGTTGCTATTTCTTTTAAAGTGCAACACCTATAGTCATTTGTAAGCAAACTAACAATCACCTAACGATCTACTTATTACTTTAAGAATGCATCGTCTGATTGTCTCAGTATTCTTTTATTTCACATTCTGATTAAAGTAAAAATTAATTGATGACCAGATAGAGAGTCGTCGACGATGTTTGTTAACGAGATTGAAATTTTGGAGTGATCTACAATAAGAAGTGCGTAAAAATTAATTAATGAAAATGAAGTGATTCTACTTGCTGTGCTTGAATCTAAATCCATTTCCTTGTCTCCCGCCGAACAGAGAAGTGTTCTTCGATGTTTTTTACCACACATCAGCGCTCCATTCCCGCTTATTATATTATATTACTTAACAAATAATAATACCCCACGTAGTCCTCTCCGTACAAGAGATGACACCTCGTGTCATGAAATTTAATACTTAAACCAAGCCACTCCAACAAACTATTTGTCCTGTTGTAAGACTTCATTCAGATTCCAGAAACAACAACAAAATCGTTTCTCTTTCTCAAACCTAAACCATCCTCCCTGAAGCCTACAACGTCATGTTGATAAAAAAGAAAGACATACTTGGGGAAAATTAAGAAATACATCAAGTTATCTCCTCCCCTCAGCTGCTAAAGTTGAAGCTCATTAGGTTCTCTCTCTCTCTCTCTCTCTCTCTCTCGCCTTCTCTCTTTTGCCTCATTCTCGTTTTTAAGCTAACAGAAATTGGCTTATTTATGGGTGTATTTTAGTTTCTTCTTAGTAATGCCTAAACGTTTCTTTGGAAAATATTAATGCTTATAAAGTTTCTATAATAGCAAGTTCTGTGTTAATAATGGTCGATATAAATTTGACAAGTTTGATTTCCTATGGTTAATGTCACACGAGAAAATTATGAACCATATGCTTTAATTTTTCAAGCTGAACAAGTTTATCATGTAAGAGATATTAAAGAGCTAAATTGACAGGTTGTTGTCAATTATGATTGGTATGATCTTCCTCGTCATTAGCAGCGAAGCTTGGTTAATTTTTAAGGGGAGCGAATCAAAAAAAATGTAAAAACTTAACTACAAAAATATTTCTATGAATTTAAAATTTTAATTCAAAAATTACAAAATGATTTGATTAAGGGTGGAACTCCCCTTCCCCCTGGGCTACTGCCACTGTTTCTAATGATGATACTATGGGAGATAAGTCTTACTAAGAAAATGAAAATTTTGGGTTTACATTTAATGAATCTACTTTGAAAGATGATACTAATAAAATATCTTTGGATAGATATGATTTAGATACTGCAACTTTTGCAACTTTTATTGATACTATGAATATTGAAGAAAGTGACAAAATTAATTTTGATGAAGATATTTTTATGAATGATGATGAGACAAATCTAATAAGTAAAAATGAAGAAGGCGACTATGACAATGATTGAACATTGGCAAAAACTTTATTTTTAAATTTTCAATAAATTAAGAGTTTTGCTTCATATTTTAGAACAAGATTTTTATTATATTTAAATATTTATTTGTTTTTTATTTTTGTTACGATGAAATTTCAAAGTTATGTTTACCAAATATCTATTGATATGGAAAAAAAATTATTTTTGGATTATCAATATAAGTATTTTGAACATTTTATAAGAAAATATTTATATTTGTATGCAAATAATAATATTAAAGAAAAATCATGACAAGTAATTTTTAGTCCCTAAAATTTGTACAATAATGACAAAATTAATCTTTAGAGGTTAATTTTATTATGTTATTATAACAAGAAATAGTTATCATTAATTTGTTACGTTTATATTGACAATAACTTTTGTAACAAAAAGTTAGTGATTAAGTGACAATAAAATTTCTTGTCACAAAAATTGCGAATAGTAGTGACCATAGTGATAGTTCAGTTGTTGTGACAATATTAAGTAAACACTAACTAATTAAATTTTTATTGAAAAAAGTTTTCGTCACAAAAAGTAAAATATCATGTGATAGTAAATCTTTTTGTCACAGTAAGGAAAAAATATTAATAATCAAACTATATTTTGTCACAACAAATAGAAACTATTAGTTACCAATATATTTTTTGTCACAATTACAATTCATTTACTTCAAAATTACTATGGTGTCAAATTGCATATGCTTTTAGTGATAGAATTTAGTCATAAATGAAATTTTGACACAACTAATGTCTTAGTAGTGACAATTTAACTATGAAAGATACTAAATTGTCACAATTACCGTCATATTAGTGACGAAAAAATAAATTATCATAGTTAATCCAAACAATAGTATCAATCAATTGTTTTGTCACAAAAAAACTTCATATCTACGACGAAATGTTATTTAGTCACAAAAGCATTATCACTAAATTACGAATATTAGTTATCATAGTTATAGTTTAGTTGTTGTGACAATATTAAGTAGACACTAACTAATTGAATTTTATTGACAAAAGTTTTCATCACAACATGTAAAATAACATGTGACAGTAAACCGTTTTATCACAACAAGAAAAAAATATTAGTTACCAAACTATATTTTTTCACAACAAATAGAAAACATTAATTTCTAACATATGTTTTGATAGGCCCCTTTTTTGATGACTAGATGACCTGCTCGACACCTTACGAAAACCCTCCAGTCAATATCCAATCCAACTGGAAAGTTCTCTTGGAGATAAATCTTTTCCCTTTTCTTCAAAATATTTTTAAATCAATATAAAGAAAAGAAAAAGGAATAAAAGTGGAAGTTTATAAAAATAACCTTTATTAAAAATTTCAGCAGCATAACATTATTAAAACTAAAATTTTTAGATTCCTGAAAAGCAATTCAAAACATTTTTATTCTGTAACATCCCCTCACTTATGCGAAAGGGCAATTTGGTCAGTTTGAATGGGTTAGAATAATTGAAGGTGTTTCTAATATATTCATGCATTTATATATGCACATGAATAATAAAAATAGTGAATATTTGCACATGAGATGTTTGTACATTCATACATGACATTGTCGTAGATGACTAGTCAAAAAAATAGGTTTTTAATTAATTAAAAATGTGACAAGTGTCACCTTCCCATTGGTTTATGAATTTCTTCTCAATTCACTTCAATTTCTTTCCAATTTTCAATGGCTCACTTTCAAATATTCCCAATTTCTTATGTCTAAGTTTCCATTGTCATTAGACCACAAATTTCCTACTGGATGACCCCTAATCAGTCACTTGAATTTTTTCCGGGTCCGGAAACAATTCCAGAAAATTCCCGAAAAATTCCTATAATTCTCTAAAATTAGGAAAACCCTAATA
>JANQBM010000007.1:2576339-2587234 GCA_025594535.1 Erythroxylum domingense
TTTATTCAATAACAAATATGGTGGCATGTTAGGCAAGTGACATGTGTCACTTGCCACATGTCACATGCTTAGGCCCTTTCCAAAAACAATTCAATTTTTATTCCAATTTTTCTCCAAAATTCCAATGGCTCAAATCAATAATTCCTAAATTCATGTATCTAAATTTTCAATGCCATTGGACAATCATTGCCACTACCGGTAAACAATCAGTCTGTCATTTGGCATTTTTCCTAGTCCAAAAATTACCCCGAAAATTTCTAGAAAATTTTCTAAAATTCACTAAAAATCGAAAAATCAAAATGACCCTCTCCAACACAATTTTTTTCATACACACAAATCATATTTTTCATACCAATCACATTTCTTAACAAATATACCGAGAAATGTCATGAATATATGTACAGTCATTTACATGTGCAAAATTCACTATTTACGGGAATGTGTATGCATTAACATGTCAAGACAATTCTAAGCACTTATAAAATATTCCAAATTACTATTTTACCCTTCCCATTGGTGATGGGATGTTACATCCTTACTTTCTTTTAAATTCTAGAAGTTTGCAGCATATAGGTAGTATACATGTGTCCTCCTGACCCATATGTCCTCCTTGTCATTGAATAGCTTTATATTCTTTTTGTATGTAGAATTTGTTTCATTAATTTGATAAAGACCAATCTCAGTCCCCCTTCCTACTTGCAATAACCAAAAAATGAGCACTTGACCTTAAATCACTTAGTCTTGTTTAGTAACTAGTAACAAAGAGGTGAAAATGGGAATGTAACATTTATTCCCTAACTTTTAGATGTTTGATTATTGATAATAGATAAGAAAAGGAATGGTAAAAATGGAATGAATCCTAAAAAATCCTAGACTTTTATTCCTAGGGGGAGTGTGAGTATAAGTTGGAATAAAAAATTGGAAACATGTGATAAAAGATATTATTAGAATATTATCAAGTTATTATCAAGATATTGATTCTTATCAGAATATTATCATCAAAATCACATATTACAATCGTTTATATTAATTTATTTAATAATTATTTTATTTTTTTCATTGATACTTTTATTCTTATTATAAAATCATTCATAATTATTTTAAAATTAATAATTTTATAAATCACAAAATTTTTTATTAATTATTTATAAAATATTTTAATTAATTATGTACAAAATAAATTATATAATAACTAAATGAGTAAAAATTTTCTCATTATCATTTTTAATATTTAATACCAGATATTAACAAACTATTAACTTTGTTTAATACTATATCAAACGTACGTAATCAATAATTTAATTCCTATTTGGATTCTTACTTTCCATTCCCATTCCTATATTTTTATTCCAATTCCTTCATTTCTAGTTACCAAACGAGACCTTAAAGTTATTTACATCTCTTGTTCACAAGTAATTTTTATCAGTTTTTCCTTCTTTTTTTATTAGTCTTTTTGGGAGAATCAAGTGAGAACTCCAATAGATATGGATGTTCGAAAGGACTAAGGCAACAATTTGGAGCCTTCTTGCATGTGAGAAGAATTAGTTATACTAAAAAGCAACTCTATTTCTTATAATTTCCAGAAGGTGAAGGCAATCTGCATACACAAATTTCTTGGTTGATGTAGGGAGTCTCAGATATCTAAATAGTGTATGTTGAATTTGGAGACCTAAAATGGAGCCTAAAATAGAAGCATTTTACACACATATTGAAGTATATAATATACTCCTATTTGTATTAATTCTCAACCCACACATCTTGGAGAAAGAGATAAAAGAATCCAACAGTAGTTAAAGTAAAGTAAGATTAACTTCACATAATAGAAATAAGTCATCAATAAATGTCAAGTCGAAAATTTTGAATTGTTGGCATTTAAATGAAACTTGAATGAATCAAATCTTTATATTTTGCATTATTACCTTGGTAAAAACTTTAATGGCTATGGTGAACAGATTAGGAGACAAGGGATCCCCCTACCTTATGCCTTGAAATAATAAAGTGGGTTCACCATTGACTATGAAGCTAAAGATGGTGGTAAATATACAAGCCTAAATTTACTTAATAACTCATCGAATCCAATTGTTTATAAATTGTTAATGATGAACTTCTAATATAATATATCAAATGCTCCGAAGAAATCTACTTCCGTTAAACAACTTCTAATTGAATTTTTAGCAATTGTAATCCTTGAATGGCTCCTGAGCAAGGAGAATGTTGTCTCCTATCTTCCTTTCATATATAAAATCACCTTGACAAGAATTAATAAGAGGCTTCTCTGCATCTTTTAATCTCAAGGCCAACAGTTTGAAAATGACTGTGTATGCAATATTACAATAGGAAATTGGACAAAAATATTATAGGGAACTAGGATTCCTCTTTTCAGGAATGAGGCAAATACAAGTTTTATTAATTTCTTTAAGTATCTTCTCACTCTTAAAGAATTCTTATACTACTTCCACCACTATATCCCCAATGAATTTTAAAAAAAAAAGAGACATTAAAGTCATCTCGTCCTGGTGATTTATTAGGATTTCACCAAAACCTAACTAAAGACTATGAAATTTGGAAAAAGGAGACATTGAAACTATTAGATCCTGTGATTTATTAGGAGTGAGGGTATAAAGAGTAAATGTAAATATCCAAATGTGTAAATGGTCTAGTAAGACTGTCCAGCATTACCTGATCCAAGCTAGAGCAAATGAAATTCCTTATTTCCTAAATAGAAGATACACATGGGGAGTATTCTCCAACCAAGGACTTGAAATGATTGAATGTAATTATTTTAAGCATAAAGTGATCACTGTAAAAATTCTCATTTCCATCACCTAAAGAATCAACTTATTTCAATCCCTTCGAGCCAAGATAGAATTTTTAAAAAAAATTGTTATTGCCACCATCCCTCGCCTAGAGGATCCTAAACTTTTTCTTCAGCAAAGAGTTATGAATACTTAGTGCCTAAGAATAGCTATTCAAGGCTCAAAGGTCTTAACTTCTCATAATCAAATTAGAGGGGTCCTTATAGCATTCCTTTTATATAAACCTGAGCGACTCCTTAAAAGCGTTAACCTGAGCTTTAGTGTCTGGGTAAAGGCTCTTATTAAGAGTCTGAATCTCTTTTTTAATAGCTCTTACCTTAGTCATGAGCTAAAAAACTTTACATCCATTCATTAATTTATCATCCCTAATGGCTCCTTCAAATATATTAACATTGATCATGTAATTGTAAAACCTAAAAGGTGCTTCAATGGTAGGAGGGGATAAGACATGAAGTACCTGAATTATGGATTGATCTGAGCATAATGGAGGGCCAAAACATAAAAAGCTCCTTGGAAATTGACCTAGCCAAGCACTCTTCACAAAAGCTTTATCAAGTTTTTTCTTGATAAGTCAATCATCATGTTGCTTGTTACTCCAAAGTGTAAAGTTTTCCTTATAAAATTGAGATCCACAATTCTATTTTGACTAATAACTAGACCAAGCTCCCCTTTAATGCTCTTCTAAACTACTCTCCTTCCTTCAGCTTTATGCATGTTTAGTACACAATTCATATCTCCTGCCATCAAATAGGAACTCTAAATGCCAATATGAGTATGCTTCAAATGATTCCATAAATGCATTATCTAGCAAGACAAGTTAGCACTTAGTAGTATAGATAATGGAGACATAGAAAGGGTTCAGAGACCAAGTCAAGCAACATGATATATGAATCATTTGATCTTACATAAACATGTTGTAGATCTAGATAAGTGATGGGTTAAAGGCTACCATGATTCCCTTGTTGAAATGGTGATGGTTAAAGATGTAGCTTAAATTATTGCCCAAAAAGCTCATATTATCCTTTAGCTTATCTGACTTTATTTTAATTTCCAAAAGTCCTAGAAGAAAAGGTCTCTCCTTTAGATTAAGTCTCTAACAATCTGTTACTTAAGGGGATTGTTGAAGTCCTTTTACATTATAGACTAAGGATATTTAGCTAGTTAATTGGTGATCCCCTAATAGCTGTTTGCTCGTGCTTGATTTTGTTCAGAGTTCCTTCTAGAGGAGGAACGTGAACCCACAGTATAACCTTTTTCATCTAGAATCAAAGCATGAATACCTTGCTGAGCAAAGGGAAGTAAAGAAACCACCTGCGTAGTCTTTTCCATCCTGTCATTACCATTTGCATTAAGGTCTTGGGCATGTATACTTTTGGCATTATTCCAGCTCAATTTGGTTGCATTAAAATCTTTTGAGAGGAGAGAGTAGTGATTCCTTGCCTTTCACAAAGGTGACCTCCAACCTTCTACTTCCTGCAAGTCTTCACTAAATGCTTCCTAGTATTGCTCAATGTTGAGCTCTAGCTCTTTTAGGTCATAAGCTTCCTCTTAGAGTCCCTCTTAAAGTCCCATCAGTTCAAAGTATGACCCTGATTTAAAGGTTCTCCTCATTGGCTTCCAAACCTTAGTCTAGTTGAAAGGCTTTCATAAGTCGATAGGTACAATCTAGAGTTCATTAGATCTCCATCTCCCGACAGACTCTTGATAGGGAGAATTTCAGGAAGCTTTGCACTTTTATTCATCCCAATACACACCCTAGTGTAGCTAATCCTCTCAAACGTGATTATTTGTTAATCTAGATACAAAAGTTTACCTAAAGAACTAGCTAAATAGCTCAACACATCAATAAAATATCCCAATGGAATATTATAAATGTGAACCCACAAAAGTACCACCTACATTCTGCTGCTGTCTAATGCCAATCCAGAACATTATTTACGCAAAAGCAAAGGCTTACAGTTCACTTGCCATACACCTGACTCCATAATAGTCATTAAGTTAACCTCACTTGAAAACTTGAGAGATAAAGGAATCACCCGCAATATGTAACGTTTTCTCCAACCTTAAACCTGCTCCATTTGGATGAAGTCCAAAGGTGCATCTAGGAGAATGAAGGTCTTCTATCAGAAAAAAAAAAGTCCAACGAGGATCAAGCAGCAGCTCCTGCTTGCAAGATCTCCAAAAAAGGAGAAATAATTCCTTCAAACTTAGAGCTAGGTAGCATGTGAACTTCTCCCTTCTCTGGTTACTCTTGACCACTTCCAGGTTGTTTTCTAAAAACCCACAAATATATAAATGGCATAACCATTTCTAATGCCATGGATCATCTATCTTAAAATAAGTGTAATTGCATTCATAGTTTGCATGGGAATAATACAGTAGATAGGAGACAAATTGAATTTATTTGCATAATCTGCAGCGTACTTTTATACTTCCTCTTTATAACCAGAAACACAACTACTTCACGTTTAAAATGAAATATTCTGCAAAATACATCAGGAAAACAGATGTATGTTCTTTACAGATGTATAGTTCAAAAGAACATATATCAATATTCTCCTTCTAATGGTTAATTATTATAAATATTCTCCACCATACTCTTTTGCAAAATCCCCATCACTTTATTATGCCTTTTCTAATATCCAATTAATGGGAAGGAGAATAAAAAATCAATTTCATTTCATAGTTTTTCCTCACTATGTATCTAAGGCCTATTTCCACGATCAGCTTATGCCGATTTATTTTGTGACCTCATGAATAGCTCTTGCCAAGAATCCAACATTGCCTGTAGTCACGCCAGCCATACTGCACTTTTCATCAACGAATTAGGAGGTTGAATTTGCAAACAAACAAGCAGCACTTAAAAATTCATGATCAGATTCATACCTTATTCGGCCATTACGAGTCATATAAATATGAAATTCATTTGTCAATCGATCAACTTGTTCAGGTGTCATCCCACTATAACAGAACATGCCAATCTGTCACAACAACCAGTAACATGATTGTCAAAAATAAAAATCAAGGATGTCAAACCATAAACAAGCAATACAATTAAATTTTGAGTTTAGCAAGTCTCCACAACCTGATCAGTAATATGCTTCCAAGATAGGTGTGACCCCAATTTCTCAAGGTTTTCTCGAAGAGCAGTTCGCATCCCAATGATGCGGTCAGCCATTACCTGATGAATAATATAAAGACAAATAGCATCATAAATACAAAAAAATTTTAAAGTTCTCAGTTTCCTTGTTTATTTAATTGCATATCTCCTAAACCTTTTCAAGCAGCATACTGCCAGATGAGCAGGGCACTACCACTTCAGACCCATATAGAAGTTTAAGGTTCAAACAGTGAGGCTTTTTGTTTTACCTTCTTTTTTTCTGCCCAAACCTTTTCAACCCTTCAGCATAAGGCTAATGCTGCTATTATGAGTAACAGGATGAAAAGTGAGGTCATGGTGAACAGGTAAAAGTCGATTACTTTTTTAATCATCTTCTCCTTGATATTTAGTAGGCATTTTCCAGCAAGTAAAAACAGAGTAAACATTTTCTCGAGGCCTCATTGTAACATTAACTTGGATCGAATGGAATGCTATAGGAAAGATATTTCAGTAAATCCCATGTAGGAAAGAAACCATATTGACTTTGATGATGAACTCTTTGAAAAAAATATAACCCATCTGGCATCCATCATAAACTATATTGATAAAAGTGACTAGTGCTTTTGAAGTATTGAGACTCGGGCAAAGCTGAGTAGCTGCCCAAGGACTCTTAAGTGCAGAAAACCTGAAACTCATCCCTGCTAGACTTTTAAGATAAAGACCACAACGTTACTTGTGGTTCCCCTGGCTTGCTTCTGCTAATTATTTAGTCCCATTTTAGTTTGAGTTCTTCCATGTTGGAACAGTGGGAATTACCAATATGAAATACTTTTAAATATTTTTCAAGTTTACCGTTTGATCAGACTTGTAAGAGCAAATATTTTGTGAATTTAGAGAACAAAAAAAAATCCACCCAAGCAACAATATAGCTTATAGTAGTAGATATAAGCTCCAAGGATCTAAATTTACCTTCACTTCCTTGAGCCACAACTTCTTCAAGTCTGGATCTCCAAGGATAGACGAAACTATGAGTGCACCATGAACAGGTGGATTGCTGTACATAGGTCTTGCAAGCTGCTGCAACTGACTTTTGACAGCTATAGCCTGTTTTTCATCTTCACAAACCACACTGAAACAGGAATAAAATTGAAAGATAAGAGATGGCCTTTGCTTCTAAATCAACGAAAAAATTTGTATGCTTTGGTTCTCCTGAGATTCAGCAAATAGCTATCTTCATTCATATTACCAAAAGGTTAAGAAATAGTGATCACCTTAAGCTTCATGCAGTTAAAAAATTAACAGCATTTTTCATTTTCCTTGTGTCTCACCTCACAACTAATACTCAACATCAAACCAACAAATTACACAACTGAAAAACCCTATATCAGCATATCAATTTAGCCTGTGATTGATGCCAGAAAATAGTAGAATCATGACACAATAACACACTGAAACATTCGATTTAAAATCATCAAGGAAATCAATGCCTCTGTTCAGAAGATAAAGTCTGATAGATACCAACAGCTATTCTTATCAAAACATCTAATTAAGTTGATTACTAAGCCAGAGTTGTAGAGCATATTGGGTAGGTTACTTGAAAGAAATTATCACCTATGACTGATGCAGCATTTCCAAACTAATGCCATTTTTTTTCCTTAGACTAAGACAAGAGGAAAAAAGTGTCTATCCCTGAGAAATAAAAGAAATGAGGAAAAGGTCCATTTGATGAAAGTTGTATGGATGCGCAATCTACAGTTTTACACGACTTCTTTATGCAAACATACCTCAGGCATCCTACCCTCTGCCCATAGAGGCCCATATTCTTCGCATATGATTGGGCAATGCCGATTTGATGACCATCCTCCAGAAAGATCCTGATAGACTTTGCATCTCTCTCTGGATCACCACTAGCAAAGCCTTGATATGCCATATCAAAAAAGGCAAAGTGACCTTTATCCTGAAAGAATTATACTGTTACAAGTGAAATTGAAATCAAAGAGGCCTCTTAGACTCTCTAATTATTTATATAAGTATTGGTTTTCAAGAAAAGTAAAAGGTTTCGACCTTGAATTGGTGTGATATCTCTTTCCACTGTTCCTCTGTTGGATCAACTCCAGTAGGATTATGAGCACATGCATGAAGTAGAAAGAATGATCCATTCGGTGCATTCTGAAAAAATGTTTAATTCTTATCGCTCAGGGAAAAAGAGAACAAAAAAGAGAAGAACCATAGCAATAGGACAACAATAAGGAAAGGATTGCACCAAACTACCAGTGACTAGAATGAAGTGACAATTAAAACCTAGAATGAAGATGCATTTGTGAGCTACACACCTTAATGCCATCCATGAGTCCTGCAAAATCTAAACCCCTTGACTCTGGTTTATAGTAATGGTAAGTTTTTTGAGCAACATGGGCATCCCTCCAGATGTTATGATGGCTGTCAAAACCTCACATTAGGAGTCCAATGGAGCATAAAATATAATAGGAAAAAGCAATTTTCTTACTTCAAAAGGAATCTGATTCCGCCATCAATAATTAGGTCAAAAAAAGATAATGTAAAATTCACAAGGAATGAGAAGTAGAAAATTTCTCACTTAGACCATGTTGGCACGGGTATGTAGATTTGTGAATCAGGAAGAAAGCGCTTTTGAAAGTCTGCAAACAGTCGACATGCACCAGTCCCTGAAAGAGCTTGCACTGCTGCTATCTTTTTATCTCTAATAAATTCCGAATTCTCTCCATAGGCCAGCTTTAGTGTTTCTTCCACCATTTTCACACTCCCTCCCATAGGAAGGTACTCCCTGCACAAAAAGGGTCATATCAAAAAATCATGATCAAGACAAGAGTTCTAGAAAATTTGTCCACGAAAACTGTGATCCCGTAAAACAATAAAAGGAAAACCAATATGTGCCGGGCAATGTGGGAATCAGCTCCTTAAATATATAAGGGTGGACCAGCATGTCCATGAAAGAGAAGTGACATGATGGGAAGTGATCAAGGGAAGGAATCTGCAGTGTTTTCCATCCTTGAGATGACAAACTTTGGATTTTACAGGACCAGAACATAGTGATAGTTCAAACATAGGACATAATCAGAGTACAGACTATGGTGGTCATTTAGGGGGGAAAGAAAGAAAAAAAAGAGAAAGAAAACTAAAATCTCTTTCATTAACATTAAACTCCAGGATAAATTCTAAGCTCATTGACTAGTTTATTGAAACTTCTGTGCATCTTTTACTTTCAACTGTAAAGTTTGTTTTAATGGCATATCCTTAAACAAGACAAAGAAGAAAGCATCCAGCAGAGCATTTTTCACATTCCAATGAAGCTACAATACGTGGGGTTTGATAGAACTAGAACCCCGACACAGTCGAATCAAGTTTTTGAAAAAGCAAAACAATCTTAAATCCAGAAGTAGCACTGCAGAATCTGAACCAAGTTTTTACAACTCTAGCAACTAGAAAAAGGCGTCGTTACTGAATACAAAGGAAAACATACACTAAAGCACATATTCAAATGGAAATGGAAAGGACTTTTTGTCCCTGAAGGAATTTGATACATAAATTCAGAGAAATTTTTAAACAAAATACAAACATTACCAACAAAAAAACAGTCCTGACAATCTTAATAACTTTCACTTACATATTTAAATTTCCAGCAATTCTCCGCTCCGCTTCTCTAACGCATTCAAGAACCACTGGCTTCCCATTATCGTCTCGATAAGCTCCCTAAGATTATAAATCACCAAAGGAAGAAAATCACAAATCGTGAAATTGGGAATCACCTATTTAACTCCTAAGAAGAAAAAAGGAAAATAATAAACTTTTCCACATCCCACTTAATGGAACAGTAAAAGAGAGACAGAAACCATAAAACACATAGTTGCATAATCCATCCACGACAAGTGCCTTAAAAAGATGAAAACTTTACACAGCCCCACAAAATAAAACGGCAAGAGAAAACGAATAAGGGTTATAACTCACAACTCCAACATTGACTTTGTCAGGGCTAGGATCCGCGAGAAAAGCTTCGGTGACGCCGAGAATTGGATCTTTAGCAGCAGGCTCGACGCTCTTCCACCAAGAAGACATGAATCTCACTCCCGCCAACGCTGAGGCTGTGCGACTGCTGCTCTGCCTCGTCGATCCCAATGCCATCGCCTTGCAAAACGCCATAGCAGAAAATGCTCTAATGGGCACTAGCAAAAACGGGTGTCTGTCTATAAGGTGCCTTGGTGATCACTTGGAATCAGTCTTTTGCAAGTGGAAGGGGTCAAGTGGACCTCAACCGACAACGACTGTAGTGTCTGAGACCCTATTTCTTGAAGTGCGTGAGCTTTGCGGTGCAACGCAATGTAAAGGGAAAAGCAGAAACGGCGTTTGAGATAGTCCTTGGTTTCGTGGTTTAATTACGAGATTGCGTACGTCATGGCAGTTTCTTTCGTTTGGTTTGTTCTTGGATCCATGACATCATCGTCAGCACAGCTGTCCGTATGGTATGTATCACATATCAACAAGGAGTAAGTTGACTGTAGTTATCATGTTAGGCTCCGTCATTATTGTCGTTTTTAAGTGTAAGGAGAAACAAGTCAACTTTTATGCCAAGTGTCTGTTGAATAAGTCAACGTACTCAGCTTAGTCTGGAAAATGTTACTAGTTGTCTCAATTTTACTTTCAGAAAAAAGTTCTCCCTCTAAATAAACGGTTATTGTATAAATAGGTTCTCTCATCTCTTAATTAGAGGTCTCGAATTCGAGTCTTAAGAATAAAAAGACCTATTTGGCCTACTTTATTTTTTATGGGCTGACCCGGTGTGAGCGGGGATTAGTCTAAGTGTAGATGACTTAAAGGTACCTTCTCATAGTTGGGATCCTCTTAAGACACCTCGGGGGTAAAAAAAATAGTTCTCCCTCTCTCTTTTTTTACCATCTGTTCTTTTGATTACTTGGCTAATTAATTAGCCTTTCTCTTTTTTCAAT
>JANQBM010000007.1:2587334-2603478 GCA_025594535.1 Erythroxylum domingense
AGTTCTCCCTCTCTCTTTTTTTACCATCTGTTCTTTTGATTACTTGGCTAATTAATTAGCCTTTCTCTTTTTTCAATTGATTAAAGCATCAAAACATTCATAATAATA
Organism: Erythroxylum domingense; assembly: GCA_025594535.1. Classification (NCBI taxonomy): domain Eukaryota; kingdom Viridiplantae; phylum Streptophyta; class Magnoliopsida; order Malpighiales; family Erythroxylaceae; genus Erythroxylum; species Erythroxylum domingense. Next base: position 2,587,443 of record JANQBM010000007.1, read on the forward strand.
AATGATCCAAATATATATATATAACATTCATGTCTGGGACTAAACAACAAGAAAGGAAAATAACAAAATAAAAATTCAAATTTGCTAAATGATATGAGAAGGAAAAGATATGCATACTCAGTTGTTGACATAACACACAAACTAATAATCATCCTTGTATTTATCAAGCAAGTGATATATAATGAGGTTATAGCAATAATGATTGAGTTGTAATAAGGTTATGTTTGGTTGGACATAAGGTTTATAATAGAATAGAATGTAATAGAATGATTTATAATAGAATAGAATATAAGTGAATGTAATATTAGAAAATTGTTGTTTGGAATGGATAAAAAAATTTATAATATAATATAATGAAATGTTATTCGAATACAAGTATTGCCATTTACATGCTTATGAAGACAAATGGTAATAAAAATAATATATTTTAGGGTAATTAAGTACTCAAGCAAATTTAATTCATAATTGTCATTAAATAAAATTAGTCTTTAGTTACAATCTTTTGTTGTTTATTGTCTATTGAAATATAAGGATTTACAACATAAAAATAAAAGATAAAGAAAAACAAAATTTATACCAATCAAACATATATTTATGTCTCCCCTAGTTCTTACTCGATACAAATCTAATCACATTTTCTAACTCTATTTTTTAGGATACCTAGAACCTCCAATTCCCACTTTTTCTAATGGATAGCTCCTCCGTACTGGTTTTATGTATAATGGCAAACTTTTACTAAAATGAAACTAGAAAGGGGTTAGTCAACATAAAGTACAAAATATAATGCAATATAAGATTTGTGAAATAAAATTTTCAAAAAAAAGAATTGTGAAATAATTTATAATCCTTAAAAATGCAATTATGATTGAAATTTTTCTCCTCTTTTTTTTATCAAGATAAAAAAATGACAAACCAAAGTATTTTAGAAAAATAAAAGACTTTAAAATAAACATTAAAGGAATGATAAGGTACGTAAGTAAAGCTTCTTTTTTTTAAAAAAAAGATAATCAATTCTAAACTGCTCAACCTTTTAAGATTTTTCATTTCAGTGCCCAAGTTTTTATGATTTTTAATTGAGTAATCAACCTTTTAAAACTTAAAAAAATTTAGTTCATAATATTAGTTTTTGCTAATGTGGCTAATAGATGGACATCCTATCTCATTAAAAATAACTTCTTGAACTAAGTTGTTAAGGTTTAAAAAGCTAGTTACTCAATTAATTGATATTTTAGTAATAACAAAATATAAGTATGGATTTATTATTTTGATAAGAAGGAACATAAGAGTAAGATATAATCATAAATGCAAGAGGATAGTTCATGAAGTTGATAAAATAAAAGGTAAAATTTATAGCTTACAAAGTGGAGACCAAGTTAAAAATAAAAAAAGAATAAGGAACAAAAAGGTCATTCTTTGATTTGTAATGTTAATTGTAGTTTCATTTAGTCACTTGATGCTCTAAAAGACTCACTACGCAAAAACATTTCATATCAATTTATTGTATAAGTCTTTTCACTTATTAAGAGACAATAAAGCTTTTGGTTTTGATAGAAAAGTCTTTAATTTCCTAACACTCTTTAAGGAACATTTTGAGAAGTACTTAAATCATAATTTATATTAAACAAATTGAGTTTGAGCATTTAAAGTTGTTAAAATATTTTGGGGGATTAGCTAACCTATATATGTTAGTGATCGACCAATATAAGTTAAAGTTATTAAATTTGATGTCTCAAGAGTTTATTGTAATATTAGTTGAGGTCACCACTTACCTTAGTAAGGAAGATAGAGAAAAATTCTAAAGAAAGAAATTAGGAGTCCTAACAAACAAATTAGATGGCCAATTTGTAAAACATAGAAGGTGCTATGTACCTATTTTATCTATATAAGAGGTTACCCAAATCTCGAAAGGTTTTGCAAATTTTTAGAGTTTGAATTAAATTCACTATATGTATGCATTATTTAATGAAAAAATCAAAATGAAGAATTGAAAATAACATATATAGTTGAATACTAGGAATACCTAAAATGGATCTAAGGGCTTTGAAGTGGAGAAAATGCCTAAAGTGTTATCATAAGGATTGAAATGAATTTAATATAACTAAACGTAAGTCTAAGGCTTGAAAATTAAAAAAATCCTTATAATGAATATAAGGTCTTAAAAAATAAGAAAAGAAATAAGGGATGCATAAGCTTTGTAATTAATTTCCTAAGGTTTTAAATGAAATTTGAATTTGATTTATATGTGAAAAAGTATAAAATTAGTGACTTAAAACTTAAGGCTTGACCTTAAGCTTGAAGTTTGGTATAATCATGGTTTGACTAATTGACTTGGATTATTTAAACTTAAATATAAGCTTGAATTGAATTTCTTCTAAATGATTTGGGCTTTTCATTTTATTTATTTACCATTATATACTATGATTGTTTCATTCTTTTGAAATGTGATCACTCACTTTTTCCTTTTCCCCTTATTGGCTCATGCATCATAAATTAATTATCAATTGAGCTTATTACCCGATTAATTTAAAAGAAACTATCATTTAGATTGTGATCCTCTTAAAATGAAGCACAAATGAGTTTTTCCTAGTATACATCTTAAAAACATGTGATACCTAATTATTAGATCTATAATAAAATATTGTAAACAACTTATATGTCATAATATAATTATTATCAAAAGAGGATTAAGAAAGATAAAGCATGAGGTTAAAGCATGATGATTACTTTAAATTATTTTTTAATTAATCAATCTTTCTTTAGTTAAATCTTACATGGGAAACTTTTACTGGCTTTTATAATGAAAAAAATTTGGGAAGAAAAATTAAAATGATAAAAGAAAATAATAAAATTAATACCAAAAATCAAAATAAGGAAAGAAAGGAAGACCTATCTATTAATTTTTTAAGATGAACTCACAAAGAAATTCAAAAATACTTTTTTAAGATTCGTGTCACCATTTCATAGCCTTAAGCTTAAAACTCCATTAGAAATCTTTGGAAAAGAAATATGAGTTAAGATTAATCCAGAAATCATAGTAGAACCTATAACTTAATCAATAGTGTTATCTGAGTTTTTGAGAATTCACCTTAACCCTTATAACATATTTTATACACAAACTTTCTCTAAGTTTATAAACGAGCGACAAAACAACTTCCCTTTAAATAGATACACTATACTAACTTGAGCCCTTGGTTAATTCCAAGTAACTTCATTAATTTTATTCTCAAATAAAGTATAAGCCAAGAAAGCTAAATCATAGGAACTCAAGTAATGACCTAAACTTGCTTAAATCACATTAATTTCACTAACCTAAGATTTTAGTGACATTTCTTTATATAGAGTAACAAGTGAAATGAGAATTGACTTATTAGCAAACAAAAATTAGATAGAGCACTTGCTAAGTCTAAATGAATGTCCTCTTTTCCCTTAAACTTTGATCATTTTGGAGACACTTTTTACTCTTACCAATCTCCTATTAAGTTCCCTAACCTATCTATTACATCCCTGATTAGATCTCTCCTTATATTCAATAATTATTTATTGAAAATCAAAGAATACAAGGCAACAATGTCAATGGGAATACAAACTATATCATAATACAAGTGGTGAATCCCTCAAGACTTAAGAAAGAATTTCCCTAAACTTATCCAAGCTCTAAAAGCATATATTCCCTTATAAAACATAAATCACAAATATAATAGCTTAAGGAGGCAGATAGCAAATTGAAGTTTTCTAGAATGCAATTTTGGTAAAAAAACCAAAATAAGATGTGCTTCCTAATTAACCCCAATAGAAAAACTTATTGGAAAGACGAAGATCTCAAATGACTGGCCTTTAAATAATTCAATGACTCACTAGGTGGCTCTGCTAATAAATTTTCTTCCGTGCATGTACTTAGAGAATTCATCCCTCGTTTGATCTTAGCAAGATAGGTGGATCTCCTTATCAAACCATTAACTAGATCAAACATTGACAATCCTCTATTCAAAGTGCCATATCGAGACAATTTAAATGCATTTTTCTTTTATAAATCATGGAGAATAATGGGTGATATTTAAAATTCTTTTCCATAACGAAAATACTAAGATAGTGAACAAGACTTTTGTCAACCTCATCCCAACACTTCCTAATCCTAACTCTCTTATAGATTTAGGCTAATCTAAAAAATTATCCCTAAGATGCCAACTTTAGTGTTGAAATAGTAATGAGAAATCTATTAATCCAGAAGTGCATTATAAATGGGAAAAATGTCGAGGAGAATATTCTACTAGGTGATGAATTTTTTAAGAGCTATCATAAAATAACTCAATTAAAAGTTTCTATATAATAATTTTTATAAATTTTTTTACTCAAACTTGAGGTGTTAGGCTACCATCTTCTCTTTATATAATGGACTTAATAAAGCATCTCCACCATTTTATATTAAATACTCTTAAATGGAGAACCAAAACTAACATTCAATGGAGCTATAAAATTGAGGCAAGGAGACTCCCTATTTCCCTATCTATTCTAGCTAATTATTAAGATTCTTACTATATTGGTTTCCTTTAACATTGAAAAAAGAGAAAATTTTAAATAACACAGCAAATACAAGGATGTAAAACTCTTGAATCTAGTATTTACTGGTGATCTATTATTACTTAATGGAGCTTATTTTAACTCAATTTAGATCTTCATAGATTCACTTCAATATTTCAAGAATATCTAAGGTTATCTATTAACCCTAGAAAAATCCATTAATTTTTTAATAGGTCCTCGAGAAGTAGCTAATCATATTTCTGGAATCACTAGACTTCAGATAAATTAAGTTCTATTCAAATACCTTATAATATCAATTATAATCAGAAGGACAACATCTAGTGATTTTTAGGTAACAAGATAATCAACGATTGTAATAACAAAATTTCCTCCTTTTATAGCATGCTACAACTTATGGTTATAGTATAAATAATATGCATAGTTATTAGAGCTCACTCCTAATTTTTACAAGGAATTTGATCAAGCTTTAGAGAAATTCATCACGCTTTTTACAAATTAGTGATGTTAATAAATTTACTATTGCAAAATTCATTTGGGTTGATATTTATACTTCAAAGGAAGAAGAGGAACTTGGTATCACTCCATTAATGTTAACAAATAAAATGCTAATAACAAACAGAACTAAGAGGCTTTACACTGACAAAGTATCCATTTGGTCAACTGGATACACTTCCATTTCTTAAAAGAGAAGAAATTTTGGAAATTGAAACCAAGGAATGATAATTAATGATTTTTATACAAAATGCTTAGCCTGAAAGTTTATATAAGCCATGAGATGAAGACCTTAATAGGTAATGGGAAGGAATTATGATTTTGGTATGATAATTGGAATGGACTAGATTCCTTACATAAAATCCATGAACTTTTGTTTTTTGATTAATGTTGTCGAATCAGGCAAAGGTGAAGGAGTTTATTTAAGGGAGGATTCTACTTCATCAATGACAATTTACCTAATTATACATCAAATCAAGCAAATATTGATTCCCTAATATGGTTAAAGCACAACTTTAGATACTTCACTAATAAATCCTATCTAGACATCTGAGAGTAAATCCACAAGATCAATTGGGATAAATTCTTCTTGTTCAATCTTTATCTTTATAAATCTTCCATTATTTTATGGTTAGTAATCATTCAAAGGATGAAAATCATTGATATAATTAAGGCAAGATCTTGCTTGTTTGTATAAAATTTATATCCAAGAAGTCAAGACTATAAATCATTTATTTTTCAAATGTTAATTTTCCTTAGCACTTGGGACTCACATACAAACTTTCTACTACAATTTTTGTTTTGATGAGGAATGTCCAAAAATTATAGAATGGATAAGGAATTTGAAGTTCCAAACTAAGAGTGATTCTCTTATATTCAAGCTAGCTTTCCACCTATATCTTATATAAGGAGAAAAGCATCAAAATATTGTAGGAAAAATTCAAGGAAGACAAAATTTAATCTCTAAAACTTTTAACTAGATCTATATAAACATAATAGTTAACAGTGTTTAATCTACAATCAGTAGAGACAAGTTTTAAGAAATTAGGGCGGGATCTAATCTCACTTGTAGCAGAATAATAATGAAACTTTTTGTATGATTTTACAAAATCCAAGGTTAATTAAAATTCCATAACATGATTAACACATAAAATATAATCAAGCATGAATCATAATTCGTATCTTATTGTGAAACTTGACCATTTTATTGTTGTTTCCCTCAAACTATTTCTAAAATTGGCTCATTTCAACCACCATCACTACAAATATGTCCAGCTTCTAATGGTACTTACAGAATGTGTTGAGAGAATTTTACAAATGTTATAGAGAGAGTTAGGCAACAAATGCTAGCTCCCTTATATTCTAAGCCTATTTATAATAGGTTTTAGACCTTTTAGTAATTTAATTGAAATAAAATTTTAATTTTTATTAACTTTTAATTAGAATAACAATTTAACCCAAATAAGATCCAATATCTCATATTAGTCCTTAATTATTAAATATTTCATATTTAATCATAAAATTTTTAAACTTTATAATCAAGTCCAACTTGATTAAAACAAAATTTTCTCCCTTTAATATGTTTTTTTGCATATAACCTATTAGGTTCTTAAATATGTTGGCAATGGATATAAATTATAACCCTAAATCATATTTAGGATTAGATAAGTTAGACTTCTTTAATTAATTTTTAATTCTATAATTACATAATTTATATTCATAAATCAAGATTTTCATTTAACAATGTATCATGACCATCCAAATATTTAGGAATGTCAAAGTGGTTTTGAGTAACCTTTTGTACATGATTTTTTTCATTTAATTTAATCTTTTCATCATATAATATTATGATTAAACATAGAACACAAAATTAATGTCTTCTCTATTTAAGTCCACTCATGTTCATTTTCAACCATTCAAATTGATTCAGTTAATAACATTTGATAACTATTTTCAAAGTTTCATTTCACTTTAGCCAAGAATTTTCTGATTTAATATTAATTGAGAGCAATAAGACATTCTCCCTAAATCATATTAGGTTCTTAAATATGCTGGCAATGGATATAAATTATAACCTTAAATCATATTTAGGATTAGATAATCTAAACTTCTTTAATTAATTTTTAATTCTATAATTACATAATTTATATTCATAAATCAAGATTTGCATTTAACAATGTATTATGACCATCCAAATATTTAGAAATGTCAAGGTGGTTTGACTAACCTTTTGTATATGATTTTTTTCATTTAATTTAATCCTTTCATCATATAATATTCTGATTAGACATAGAACACAAAATTAATGTCTTCTCTATGAAGTCCACTCATATTCATTTTCTACCATTCATAATTGATTCAGTTAATAACATTTGATAACTATTTTCAAAGTTTCATTTCACTTTAACCAAGAATTTTTTGAATTAATATTAATTGAGAGCAATAAGACATTCTCCCTAATCACTTTAGGGTGATGAATCTTATATTGATCACTCAACTATCTACATATGGTTCATCCTACATCTAATGATTACCGATTGAGCTACCTTTAACTAGAATAGTTCATAAGTAGAAAAAATATATAGCAATGCCTATATGAGATACTTTAAAGTTCTTAAGTTAAAGGACCACTTATACAATCATCAATTTAAAAATTTCCTTAGATATACAATTAATGTTCAAAATGGAATTCTCATATGGGGTCAATTCAGTGAACTTGTTTTTTTTAACAAAAACTCACAATTTATTTAAATATCTCAATACTTTAGTCTATGAGATGGACTAATTCCTTTATGTGAAAGAAACATAACATGTGCTAATATTTTACTCTCAATTAATGTCTAATCTTAATAGAACATTGACTAGGAACAATTTAGGGATAACTGTTGATTACAAAACCAATTACTAGTTTACATTAAAAAATGCAAGTATATGGGTCGTTACTTATAGTAAAAAGCAGATATCGTCCTACAGAGATTGTGCTTAGGCACTACTTAATTTAGGTTGTGCTTTGTTTAAGACTTAAATTTGAATAATAAACTGAAAGGTAAACTAAAGAAAACAAACTAACAACAATTGAATAATGCAACAATGGAAATCTGTAAAGAGAATTAATCAAGTTATGAGAGAGGGGATTTTACCTATCATTAATGCTAATCTAGCCTTTTATGTGTTTACAGGATGTCAGTTCTAGACGGTAGTTGGGTTAATTACTCTCTCTCGAGTTATAATCATTCCTTAAATTATAAACCTTAATCGAATTATGAAACTTGCAATCCCTCGATTCACAAATTACCTACAATTCTAATTAGTTCTAAAGATCTCTAATAAACAATTAGGGTTTTGCACGGGATTTATCTCCATGAAATTACCAACTAGATTGATTAAGTGGTCAATTAGATCGCCTAACTCTTATTAATCCAATCTAATCATTTTTATCTAATTTACCCTCTCGGTTTGTTACCGAAATATGCAAATACATCAATTAATCATAATACCCAACTCAAGTAAACACAAATCAACTAGATTAACATTAAAGATAAGCAAAATCCCGAAGGTAAAGTTAGAACATCATCAACAACTCAAAATCCATAACCATACAATCCATCTCAATCTTACACATTTAAATGAATAAAAAAGTAAATGGGAAGGAAATGAAACTCAGGTTGGATGATTCAGGAAAGCAACAACGTCGAGAGATCACTTGTTCTGGGAAGCTTCGGCGTCGAAACCCTCTTCTTCTTTTCTCTCTCTCTTCTTTCTCTCTCTCTCTTTGGGTTTCCAAATGTAGGCAAAATGTAAAGCTCACTTTTAAGGTTCCATCATTATCCTTTTATAGTCTTCTCCAATTAAGGTAACCTTAGTGTCTTTCCGAGGTCTAAAATGTCCTTTGAAAACTCGAATCTGAAAGTGACTCTGCATCTGTTTGTGTGCAGGCCACGATGTCATTAATGCATGCCTCGATGTTGAACTTAAAGAGAAAGGGATCATTGTCCCTGAGTAACTCTTTCTCCAACCCTTTCTTCCCCCCACCGAGCTATAGCCCAAGCTTACACCACTAAAACAGCCAAGCTCTTATTCCAGAAAATGCCAACCAGTGTTGATGCCCATATTGATGTTCTAGCTTTGAGGAGTTCCATAAGAAGAGTTAGTAGGTCATCCTTCATGACATTTTGAAAATGTTTTAACTCTCCCCTCTTATACTGAATCTGTGGTTGAGATTTCTAGGCTTCGACCGCGAGGAAGGGAGGGAGGGAGGTAGGTCTCCCTTAATTTCCATTTACAAGGCCTAAAAAGGCCTTCTAAAGAAGGAGGAAATATAGGCTAAGCAGAGAATGGCTCGACATAAGTCTTATAATACTCTATTCTAAACTAATGATAACTTTATTCATCTTTAGATTATTTTAATATAAAAAATAAATAGGCCTTATTTGAATATTTTGTCTTTATACCTAAATAAGCCATGTTATATGTTTATAATAATTGATTTTTATTTCCAAACAAGCCTTATTCTTAGTTTAGGTTACATTAACCTTATAACCAAATAATGTAAACCTTATTCAAGTATCAAAATACCCCCTCATCTTTTGTATTGAGAAACCTTAGTGTTGAAACCTTAACAATATTAAAGCAAACTAAGTTACCACCTTTGTCCTTCCTCTTATCGCCAAGCCTTCAGTCACATATATTGATGGTGTTTTAGCCGCAGATTAGTCTAACTACTACCATTGCCTTATCACCACTAGCTTTGACTCAACAGTGATAGTGTCGCACTTTTAGATGCTACCCTTTTATGCATGTGTTGTTAATTCTATCTAACAACGTCCCATGCCACAACAATCATTGAACCATCAGCATCAAACACTTCTCTATTCTAAACAACACTGGCATTTCATGTTAGTCATGACTCTAGAAATAACTGCCTTTCATCCCTTCTATTGCTGGTACATATTTAAGCATCACCTTGCTCAGTGACTCATCATCTTCTAGTCGCGTAGAACACCATTAGCAATAGTGAATCTTTGATAAACATAAGCAACATTTATGTGCCTTATTGAACATTTCATAACTCTACATGCCACAACCATTCATTAGTAACTCCTAATCGCTGGCAACATAACCCAAGAACAACCATAAGCATAACTCAAAGGCATCTCACTATATTACTTTTTCCAATCTACCAGTCCATACTAACCAATAACTAATGGATTTGTCTTTTGTGACTTTGAGGGTTTTGGTTTAATTTCATATTTTTGGGTTTATGAATGGTTTTAGATTTTATAAAGCTTGGGGTTTTGGATTTATGAAATCAAAAATTTAAAATTCTCAATCATATGTTTCTATAATTTACACTCTTTAAATTAAAAACAATCAGACCTAAATCTAATATTTTTAGGGTTTGTATTAAAAGAGTTTAATATAAAATTTCATATTTTAATAATAATATTTAATTTACAAACATTTTGCAATTAATTCCCAAATTATAAATAATAACAATTAAATGTTTTTAATCAAGTTATATAATTAAAGATAACTCTGATACCATTATTGAAAAATCAAAGTGGAATATGATTTCGCATGTAGTGGAATAATGATATGATCTTTTTGTATAATTTCCTAAAAGCTAAGATAAATTAAAATTCTATAACATGAATAACACATAAAATATAATAAAGCATGAATCATAGTTCATATGTTATTGTAAAGTTTGATCCTTTCCTTATCATTTTCTCTAACCATTTCTAAAACATCTCATCCCAAGTATTGTAGCCGCACATGTGTTTGGACTTTAATAATATTTATAAAACATGTTGAATGAACTTTATAACTATTATAGAGAGGGCTAAGTAAGAAGCAATAACTCCTTTAGAGCCTAAGCCTATTTATAAAATTTTTTGGACTTTTTAATAATTTAATTGAAATAAAATTCTAACTTCAATTAAATTTTAATTATAATTTGATTGACTTAGTTTTCTTATAAAGAATTATAAGTTTTAACCGTAAGTGTACAATGTAGTTATAGCTAGCAATGACCAGTAAGGGTCGATTCCACGAGGACTGTAAGTACTAGTAACCCTTTTTCTATTATCTAACTGCCAAATTAGCTTGTGAATTTACTTGAAAATTAAAGAAAACAAACTAAACTAAAGTTGACATAATAATGAACTTAGATAAAGAAAATACTATGAATAGTCTATATCAAATAAGTAGTACTTAGGTGATGAATCCCTTTAAAATATCTTTAAAACCAACCCTTTATCATGCAATTAAATTATTGATTATTGGATTGTGAAAATTCCTCTCTTATGTTACTCTCTTTCTTAATATTGTTATCAACTAACCTTTGGTTGATTAACTGAAATCTCTTTCTAGTTAAAACCCCTAAGATTACATTATTGATTCATGAATTTCACTATCAGGTTTGACCCTAATCTAAAGGATTTATATCAACCTATCTCTAGGTTTGCATGCATCTCCTTCCAATTATGTTAGATCTATTCATATAAAAGGATTTCTCAATCTCAATCATATGAAATCAAATATTGTACTAATATTATAGATATATTAGTTCAAGAATAGAATGCATAATTAAATCGCAATAAATCAATCAATAAAGTAAATAAAAGATTATATCATATTATTAGCACAACTTAGGGTTCATCACACCTAGGAACTAATCAATTTACTTCCTACACAGAGAAAACAAATTGAATAACAATTATTCAGAAGAATAAATAGAGGATTGTAAGTACTAGTATTAACCTTTTTTCTATTATCTAACCGCCAACTTGAAAATTAAAGAAAGCAAACTAAACTAAAGTTGACACAATAATGAACTTAGATAAAGAAAATACTATGAATAGTCCATATCAAATAAGTAGTATTTAGGAGACATATCAAATAATGAACTTAGATAAAGAAAATACTATGAATAGTCCATATCAAATAAGTAGTAAACCTATCTATAAGTTTGCATGCATCTCCTTCAAATTATGGTAAATCTATTCACATAAAAGGATTTCTCAATCTCAATCATATGAAATCAAATATTGTATTAATATTTTGGATATATTAGTTCAATAATAGAATGCATAATTAAATCGCAATAAATCAATCAATAAAGTTGCATTAAATAAAAGATTATATCATATTATCAATATAACTTAGGGCTCATCACACCTAAGAACTAATCAATTTACTTCCTATATAGAGAAAACAAATCCAATAACTATTATTTAGAAGAATAAATAGAAATAAAAGAAGTCATCCCCCCTCCCTTTTGTCTCTAATGAATCTTCTTGCAATTTAGATTGAAGGATGCTCTCTATCAGATCTTGTGACATAATCTTCATGTTTTCCTTGTCCTCTATTCATAACTGCCTCTTCTTTGCGTTTCTTACGACTTAAAAAATGCTTCTAATTTGCCTCCCCTCTTTTTAACCTTCAATAATATCCTTTTATAGTAAGGGTTTCTAGGATATAAAAGGTCACTTATATGATCATGTAGGTTACCATATATCCTAAAAACACTTTAAATTGTGAGTTTACATGGTCATAAAGACTTCTAAGAGCAACAGACGCGATTTTTATGTCAACATATATAGGCATGTAACTCCATATAAGTAGAAATTGTGTTATTAAAGCTCCACACATTTATAATGACTTACACAGTCACTATACATGGTCATGTACATCCACAATTGCTCCAATTCTTCCATTTCATATCAGACAATTATCACCTACAAACACACTTGAAGCAAAATAAGTACAAAATACTATAAAACTATTAAATAAAAAGTAAAATATAATAAATATGGGTATATAAATATAGTCAATTAATCATTTATCAAATATCCCCACACTTAAGCTTTTTCTTGCCCTCAAGCAAATCATAGTCTAAATCATCAAACTTATAAACATTTATCCCTTATTAACCTTAACGTTTTCGTCCACACTCTAAGTCAGGTTCAAGTCATTATAAAACTAATCTTTACAAGTCAATATCTAAAGTAATTGCAAAGATAGTCCCTTTGAAATTGAAAGCACAAATTTTTACGCCTTCACCAAGGATTCACTTAATGCACTCAAAGTGTTTAGGGCGAAAAGTGTATGAACTCTAAATAAATGCATAGAAGGATTAGCTTGCAATAAAATCATATCTCCACCATTTATAAGTAAAATATAAATCAAAAATCAAAAGGTCTTAATACAAGGTTTTAATAAGGCTTAGGTTAGGGTATGATAGGGATAATAATAAGGGTGATAATATTAAAGGAAATTTACATAAACAAAATTACACGAAACTTAGTTATTCACAATATAGGTCATTCGTACTATAATTCCATTGGTACCATCTAAAACAACATCTCTACTAGTTAAGGGCAAGGTTGCGTACTATTGGGCCTCCCTAAATCCTACATATTAGCGAGATTTTTATTAGGTGTTATTGTTGTTATTGTTATAACATTTTTTCAAGAATTCATCACATGCCAATAATTAAAGAAATATTATATCTTTTCAAATTTTAAGTTTCAAGGAATTAAGTAATTAAAAATAGCCTTTAGGGTTAAAAATAATAATAATAAATAAGGTAAACACTAATAATGAGATTATAATCAATGAAAATGCTAAGTATCAAAATTGGTTACTCTTAAAGGATAAAATATGGTAGGATAATAAACAAAAAAATAGGCTAAAGTAAAGGTTGAATCTAAATACCTTTATCTTTTCAATGTTCTAGTTTAACAAATGTGATCTCAATATGAATAATAAAAGCAAGTTTTATAATTATCCAACTATGCATGGTAGCACACATGAAAAAATAAAAGAGCTTAAAATATGATGTATTTGCTCTTAGGCTCAAAAGCTCACAAAAAGGGTTCGTGTGTAAATAATATGCAATTTTCACGCAAATTAATTACCTAAATGATTACTAAAATATAACTTATAAAAGCAAGTCTATTCTAACTTTCATTCTTTTTCATATTAATTTAATTCAATAATCAATAATGATCTAAAGTATTTTTTATAGATTTTAACTAACTTAGGATATCAATTAATAAGATTTAATAGAAAAGATTATAATAAACTTCAGACAATTGAAATCCCTTCCCCATACTTAAAATTATACATTGTCCTTAATTTACACAATTAAAACATATCAAAATAAAATAAAAATAAATCACAAAAAAGAGAAAGGTTTGAATTGGTATTGCCCTAAACAAAAAGATGTGCAGAGTTTTGAATTGAATGAAGGGTCCATTCGATATTAGATATATCCATCCAAAATAAAACATCTAGACTGTCTCTGTATCAGTCATCTCTTGTTTCGTCCGGTATATTTTTCTTCATTGGATCCTCAAGTCTCATAGCCCCATATTACTGAAGAGTTGAAGATTATGTAGTCGTTCTAGAAGGTGAATGTGGGATAGATATCTCAAGATATCCCATCATCTATACTAATACCTCCTTCATCCATTTATCATACCCTTCTCGTCTCTCCATCAATCCGTCAACGTTGCTTGTTGTATGCAAACTTACACGAGACACATATGCAGAATCAACTCAGGATATTTTATATCCTAACATAAAACAAGTAAAAAATCAACAAAATTCTATACTAACACGAAAATGGGAAAAAATAAAATGAAAATGAAAATGACAATATTATAATTCTTGGCTTGCCTCCCAAGTAATGCTTATTTAACATCATTAGCTTCACGTATCTTGCACGTTTACCATCGACCTAGGTCAATAATTAATGACTTGCTTCCATCTGTTTCTCCCCATGGTAGTTTAATAGCCTGTGAATTGTAAGATAATAATACGAAAATAATTCATTAAATTAATAAATCCAATTGATTATAATAATACACTTTTCGATAACAAACTGTTAATAAAATAAGGAATAATAAAAATTCCTAAATCTTTAGTTGACTCAAATAGTGTCTTATGGGAAGTGGGAACCAATAATTCATCAATAGTTTCCTTATCTGAATCTTCTTCTTGTTCATCCTCAATCATCTTTATCCACTCTTCTACTTTCTCTTCTTGGACCGAGGCTTCCCCCTCCTCTTATTCCTTAATCATCTTTTTCCAGTCTTCTACTTCCTCTTCTTAGACAAAGATTCCCTTCTCTTCTTCTTCCTCAATCATCCTTATCATATGTTCTTTTTTCTCTTCTAAACCATTATTTACCTCCTCGTCTTCTTAAAATGCAAATTCATTTATAAAGTCAACCTTTGTCTCCTCTTCACTCTGAGGCATTAATAAACTTAAATATATTCAACTTAGTACATTTAGAAGAAGAAAATATCTCTTTGAATTTGAGGCAACTAGATTCAATCTTGGCAAGGCCTTTCGTTATTATATCTATACGACATTATTCTTGTCGTTGTTGTAATCGTAAAGATTCAGTCGAAGCGTAATCATTCCATCCATTAGCGTAAGAGTTGCTCCACTCTAAATTATAAGTATTCTCATATGGTATACTCTAAAATCATTTTCATATAGATGCTCCCACATATAGTTTGGTGCCTAATATTCATGATTGTAATGATTACCCTACATGTGATGACATATTATAACTCCCATGAGAATGTTGTCCTCTTTGTCCTTTCGTTATGGTTTGTAGTTTTAGTGATGAATCTTAAATCATAACAATAAACCACACATTTAGAGTCAAAATAGAGAATTTCAAAAGATAAATAAATGAATAAGTCAAAAATAAAGATAAAATAAAAAATAAATACAACAAATAATAGTTAGATTAATAAAGCTAGGCTTTCCTAATACTACAATTCCCAAAAACAGCACAAAAAACTTTATTGAATTATTTTTTCTATAATGGATTATAAATTTTAACTGCAAGTGCATAGGTAGCTGTAGCTAACATTAACAAGTAGAGGTCGATCCCACAAAGATTGTAAGTGTAACATCCCGTTTCCAGAGAACGGGTCGGACCAAAGAAACGGGTCCAGATGTGGTAAATTACCACATCACATGC
>JANQBM010000007.1:2603578-2615721 GCA_025594535.1 Erythroxylum domingense
ATCTTTGCGGGGCACGGATCCGGGTATCACTGTCGATATCGGGTTCGGGTCCGGCGGGAGTTGGGGTGTTACAGTAAGTACTTGTATTAAAACTATTTTCTAATATCTAACTGCCAAATTAGGTTGTGAATTTACTTGAGAATTAAAGAAATCAAACTAAACTAAATTTGACTCAATAGCGAACTCAAATAAAGAACATACTATGAATAGGCAATATCAAATAAGTAGTACCTAAGTGATGAATCCCTCTAAGATATCTTAAATACTAACTATTTATCATGAAATTAAGTTATTGATCATTGGACCTTGGAAATTCCTCCCTTATGTTAATATCTCTCTCCAGACTATTAACAACTAACCCTCGGTTGATTAACTAAAACTTCTTTCTAGTTAAAACCTCTAAGATTGCATTATTGATTCGTAAATTTTGCTATTAGGGTTGACCCTAATCCAGACCATTTATATTGACCTATCTTTAGGTTTACATGCCTCTCCTTCCAATTATGGCAGATCCATTCACACAAAAGGATATCTCAATCTCTATGAAATTAAATATTAGACTAATATTCCAGTTATATTAGTTCAAGAATATAATGCATAATTGAATCGTAATAAATCAATCAATAAAATTGCATTAAATAAATGATTATATCATATTATCATTACAACTTAGGGTTCATCATACCTAGGTACTAAACAATTTAGTTCCTATGCATAGAAAGCAAATCAAATAACAAATATTCAGAAGAATAAATAGAAATAAAAGAACTTATATTCTAAATCATCCTTTTGTCTCTAATGAATCTTCTTGCAATTTGGATGGAAGGATGCTCTCTGTTGGATCTTGTGACGTAATCTTCATGTTTTCCTCTTCCTTTATTCACAACTGCCCCTTCTCTGCATTTCTTATGACTTAAAAATGCTTCTAATATGCCTCCACTCTTTTTAACTTTCAATAATATCCTTTTATAGTAAAAGCTATAATTTTTAGAATATACACGGTCACTTACATGCCGTGTAGATAACTGTGTATCTCCAAAAACATCTCATATTGTGACTTTACATGGTCACAAAGACTCACATGATCAATTCACATAGGTAGGAGTTATCTTGTTAAAGCTCCGGATGTTTAAAGTGACTTTCATGATCACTATACATGATCGTGTACGCCTATAATTGCTCTAATTCTTTCATTCCATGTCACAATTTTATTGGAGCACATCTCCTCTTAGTTTATGAAGACAATTATTACTTATAAACACACTTGAAGTGAAATAAATACCAACAATACTATAATATTATTAAATAACAAGCAAAATACACTAAATATGAGTATATAAATGTAGTCAATTAATCATTTATCATAATTACAATTAACTATAATTAAATACCAATTGAGCTAAGATAAGTTCTAATATTTGGTATTGGTCCTTATTTATTGAATATTTCATATTTAATCCAAAATTTCTCAAATTTTATAATTAAGTCAAATTCTATTAAAACATCCTTTTCTCTCTATTCGTTTTTTTATGTGTGACCAAATGGGTTCTTAAATATGATAACAATGGATATAAATTGTAACCCTAAATCATATTTAATATTAGATAAATTAAACTTCTCTAATTCATCTTTAATTCTCTAATTAAGTCATTTATATTCATAGATTAAGATTGGTGTTTAGCAACATATCATGACCAATCAAATGTTTAAGAATGTTAAGTGATTTTGACTAACCTTTCCATATATAATTTGTTCATATAATTCAATCTTTTCATCATTTAATGTTTCAATTAGACATAGACTTAGAATTAATATCTACCCTATTTGAGTCTAGTCATATCAATCCTCTACCATTAGTAAGATTTAACTAATAACATTTGAAAACTATTTTCAAAGTGTCATTTAACTTTGGCCTAGGATTTCTCGAATCGATATTAATAAAAACCACAAAATATTCTCCCTAATCACTTTAGGGTGATAAATCCTATATTGATCATTTAATTATCTCTATATAGTTCATGTTATAACCAATAACTACCGATTAAGTTACCATTAGAATATGTTATAAGTAAAATCAAAACATTACAATCTCTATACAAAATACTTTGGAGATCTCAAGCCAAATGATTGTTTATACAATTGTCACAATAAAAATTTCCATGGACATATAAGTAATGTTCCAAATAGAATTCTTATTTGGGATCAGTTAATGAACTTGTTCTCTAGCAAATACTCACATTTTTGTTTAAGTTTCTATATACTTTAGTCTATCTAATCGACTAATTCTTTCATAAGGAAGAAACATAATGTACAATAATTTTTTTACTCTCTATTAATGTGAAATCTTAATAGAAAATGACTAGAAATAATTTAAGGATAACACATAAATGTAGTATGAATCTTATAATTATGATCTCATCATAATTTTATTTACAATGTACATTTATCCTATGAACTTTATCATATACATTTAAATATTATAAAATAAAGAATACCTTCAAATAATTATATCACCGAACTAGGTTAACATTGTGACTCAAATTGAGAAGTTCATGAGCTCAATTTGCGACGATTGGCTTAGAGTTTGGCTCAGGATGGAGTTGCTCGACCAATTTTAGCACGAAGTCCAAAAATTTCTTAGTTTTTTAAATTTTAAATTAAAAAAAGAAAATATTCAGGCTTGGCTCGGGCCTGATCAATTTTCAAGTTGCCTAAGTTTGATCGAACTTGAACTCAAGTCATAAGCCTTAGGTTCGATTGACCTATTGGTCGGGGTTAGCCTGGGTAGAATATAAACTAAAAAGAAGAGTAATATATGAAATCTTGCCGTATCTAATTGGCTAAGATCCCCTGAAGATAAAATACAAGTGACAAATTTCTATTTTTCATGCGCAAGTTGCTTCAACGTACTAGTAAGAATTAATTAGATTCCGGTGACTTGAGAGATTTGATTAGTCTCAGCTTCACTTATTCTGCTTTTAGTTTTGGTTCTTGAATTTGTTATCTTGTTTCTCGAACATTTGAGACCTTGCATCACTTCCCTTTTCGGTTTTTAATTTATTCTTCTGAATTTAATGAAAAAAGACAGAAAAAGCTCGTCCTAGGAAAAGAAAACAAAAGAGCACAAAGGCGTGCGTCTTAAGCGTTGATAAAAAGGACGGACGGTTGCTTGAAGCGTGAGGGAACCAATCATCCACAATCTGACACGCGCGACATCCTAGCTGAACATGCACTTAGATTTGTTTACACTTGTGTCCACATTCTTAACACTGTTGCATGGCTCTCAATTTTCCATGTCATGATTTTCTTTATTCACCTCCTATCCTAAATTTCCCTCTCCTCACTAATTCATTTTCTAATTTCCAACAACGTTCGGTTCCAATCCTAAAATCTCTACCCCTCACGGTTTCACTTATATATCAAAAGAACCTTCTTCTTGTTTCTCTTTCTTTCGTTGTTTTGGTTTAGTATACATGCAAAAACCCTGAAAAGGCTGGCAAAGTTTTCAGTTAACTTCGTTTTTGTGTGGTAAATGGCTCAGTTGCTCTCCTCACTCTCCACAGATGCTCTCAAAATTCATAACCCATGTTTATATCCGTGTTCAAGACCCTCATGCCGAATTTTATCCAAAAGTACTAACCCTTGGAGTTTGAAGGGAAGAAGCTTGGGCAGAGTCAAGGTTGCTACCAACGGCTCGGCTTCAACTGATACGGTTGTTGATGACTACTATGCGGTTTTGGGTCTGGTAATGCTTCTTGCTCTGTGCTTTCTTTAATTATTTGGAAGCAAACGGGAGCAAAAGTGCTTTGTTACTTGGAATTGGACACGCACGCACACAAACGCTCGTATGCAGCTTTCACTGGGTAGCATCAAGAACTTTGCTATGTTTTTACTTAAACTTCACTGGTATATTCTTCGTATCCTACTGGGATCTTTCTTCAAATATGTCATTTTGAGATGTTTATGATCGTTTCTTCTCTGTGTGTGCGCTTGCTTGCTTGCTTGCTTTTGGATGTCTGGTTCTGATTGTGCGTGGAAACCAGCTTCCAGATGCCACACCGCAACAGATTAAGAAAGCCTATTATAATTGCATGAAAGCTTGTCATCCAGACTTAAGTGGCAGTGATCCAGAGACAACTAATTTCTGCATGTTCATTAATGAGGTCTATGCGGTGAGTCCCATCTGGTATGTTAGGATAAGATTAATCTTCTCTGTTCTTTTACTATAAAAATGACCGTTGCAGTACAGGTGCTCAGTGACCCTGTACAACGCATGATTTATGATGAAATTCATGGCTACGCATTGACAGCAATCAACCCTTTCTTAGATGACTCTTGCACCAAGGACCACGCGTTTGTTGATGAGTTTAGTTGCATAGGTATCCACAAACTCACTTTTCCTACTTTAGAAGTTTAGTCACAATATACTCTTTTAACTTTTTAGTGTTTGAACCAAAAGATGATTTTAGCTAAATGAGTTCTTAGCAACCAAAACTCAACTTTACATCTACTTGATGTTCATTTGGATTAGGCTTCGATGCTTGTAGATCAAACTCAATTGAGGAAACTTGATATGCATAACGTGCTTTTGAAACCTTATTCACTCTATTTTTCTTGAATCTTTCCACCATGAAGTCTGTAAAAAGTGAAATTGACTCCTGCTAGCTGAAAGCAGGTATATTTTACGTGAAGCTATCATCACAAGTTATTAATGTATTTTATTTTTCTGCAGGTTGCAAGAATTGTGCCAATGTGGCTTCTGATGTTTTCAGAATTGAGGAAGATTTTGGAAGAGCTAGAGTGTACAACCAGTGTGGCAACCGTGACTTGGTTCAACAGGCAATTGACAGCTGGTAAATTCTCTTATTTGGATTCAAGATTGTTCCTTTCGTTTGCTATTTTCACTTTCATAAAAAAAGACGTCTTATTTTTTCATGCTGAACTCGTCAATTTGTAATCAAATCTTCCTTTTATGGGCTAAAGCACTCTTTAGATTGACAATTTCATGTTTCGATGTCAGAATTTGTAACCTAAATGATAAGTCCAGCATTTGTTAAGAATGTTATTTTTTGCTTCAAAGTGTTGTATGTTGCCATGCTGTCTACTATAGGTGCTACGAGCTTGTAAAGCTGTTAATAGTTGTTCCTCGTTCCTAGATGTAGTTGAGTTATTATGCATTCACTTCTATGAAAGACTTTTTCTGGAAACTAATCTTTAAGACTAATTCTACTTTTATTTCTTGCTGCTTATTTAGCTGTTGAAATATTTTTGCGTACTAATCTTCTGCAGTACTTGCTGAATGCTATTTATCTTTACTTTATACGGGAAAAGGTTGAAAAATATACAAAACTGATCAATTTTGTTATTATTCTATGCAGTCCTGTTGATTGTATCCATTGGACATCTGCAGCACAGCTATCTTTGCTAGAAGATGAGATGCGTAGGGTGGAAAGAGTAAATGTAACCATTTCTCTTCAAATTTGATACACAAATTCCATATTTATTAGGATCACAGTGAGGTAGTTCATTGGAAAAGGATTAAGTTGACTTGATAGTTAATTATATAAAAGGTTCTATACAAACACTGAAGTGAATTATAAAAGCTTGTAGCAACTGCAGTATATTCTGAAACAGATGCTGAAATGCTTGGTTAACCAAAACTTTTCTTCCTTTATCTGCAGCTTCCATAATTCTTGCAGCCATCAATCCCCAATTCCTTTCTTACTTTATCTTCTTTGAAGCATCTTATGCCACAGAAACCCAATTTTCATGGTGTCATTGATTCCGAAGTTTTGGGCATAATGATGATAAGATCAATGATGTAACTTCTCTGCCTATTATTAGTCTCATTATGCATTAGCATAATCATCGATTTAATTGACTATCAAAATTTTCCCTTTTGATACCATTAATAGTAAATTTGTACACATCCTTATTCCCTTCTCAAATTGCAAAATTTTCACTAAAACTCAATTAAGTACTTAGTTCAGGCTCTTTGAGCTGCCTTTTCTTGCTTCTTTCTTAGCCAACGTGTACTTTCATAAATATCACTCTTCTAGGACTCAGGCAGATTTCTTTAGCATTTTTCTTTAAGTGTGATTGAACCATCATTCCCTAGCTTAATGTGTATGGGAATTTCTGTCTGATGCTTATGTACAAGTATGTGATTCTACACTTGAACCAAAAGCTACTTGCTCTCTCCATCAGAGGTTCACTGTCAACCATGGGCGTGTAATCGTTCATTTCTCTTTGTCCATCTGTTAATTTATACTTGAAATCATCAGTTATAATCTTTTAGTATACCAAATGGTTTGTGCTAGTGACAAGCTGAGATCTATCATCATATAGACATATGCCAAACTATTTTTTAACTAACTGTAAATGGACTCCAGAATAGGCTCTTATATGTTTATGCCTACACCAAAACCCATGACCTGAATGCCTCTTCTCAGAAACATCAGCGGTGCCTCCAATTTGTTGATTCAACTATGTACTAATGAATGTCTCCATATAACCAACGCACATCTCCACCATCATTATTGTCTCTAAAAAGCAAATATGCCTTGTATACTATGTAGGCTGCTTGATGCCCACGTTCAATTTTATTGATCTCATCAAATATCTCCTCGCTGAGACTCAACATGCCAATCAAAATCCAATTATATATTTGCTTGACCTTGAGGTTCTAGTTGATGATTGCCCTGTTTTATATCTGATGTCCATCCCATGCCAGAGCTTGTGTCCTACATTTTCTGTGTCTTGACCTTGATCTCTTTCACAAAGTTCATATTTCCTTTATTACATACTAAATGATTCTTTTTGAATTAAAAGTTTCAATTAGTTTACATTTATGGATCAAATATTCTAGTTACAAATCAAACTTTCTTCATTTAACTTCTACATGGACAAATTCCCTAAACTCAAGATTGCTCACTCATGTTATAATATTGATATTGGAGTTGCTTGTGGGTAATGTCCTTCATCTTTGCTTACATCTCTTTGAACTTTGGTCTAATCTACCACTTGCTAATAGGGTCCATGGTAGTGAAACTAGGGTGAGAACCCATTTTACAAATGATAGATTGCGAAATATGTACTGGCCGTCAATGGCCTATCACAATAATGGAGCGTATATCCTACGTCAAAATGAAGCAGTAGAATCATGTGGTTTTCAGAGGCATTACTAATTGGGTACAAATCGTTGAAGGCATACCTATTGTATTAGTTTATCACTTTCTTTTCTTCAAGATGGTTGAGATCATTAGCTCCCTTCTAATGGGTTGTATATCCAAGATGCATTAACAATGTGCTTAGACTATCAACAAGGTGTATCCAAGAGGCAGCTTTTGTAAAGGGTAGAAGTGTTTGTGCTTTTATGAATGCATATATGGCAAGCGTACACTGATTTGTGTTACATATGCATGTATCATTGTGTATATGCCTCATTAGTATAGGTGTATTGATTTGTACGTCTCTGTCTCTCTCTAAATAAGTATACATGGAGAGAAATTGCGGCATTTTAACACATCCATGCTTGTACGTATAGAAGACAATTCACATCTTTTGTTGTTTACTCGTCCATGCTGTGGTTAGTGTGTTGATTTCTTTTTGTGGGTCAATAGTTTGCTGGCAATTTCAATTTTGCAATTATCATAAGACAACAAATGAATGATACTTGGGATAATTATGCTTGTGGGATGAATGTTTTCCTTTCTTCTCCTGCATTTTGATTGCTGAGTCCAGTTCTTTTCAATGATGACCAGGTGGCGTTCATGCTCTCAGGAATGGGATCTGCATCAATGGATGTCTTCAGAATGGTGAGACTTGCATATATGTTACTGCCTTGTTTCTTTGCTGTGTTTCTCTATTGGTTTCGTTGAGCATGCGTTGTGAAGAAAAATCTACAATTTTTCAATTGCTAGTGGACCAAACAAATTTACATATCTGGATATATTGTTGTTGTTCATTACAAGGCTTTTTCAAGACAGTAACTGTGGTTGCCAATACACGATTGCGTATTGAAGTGATGATGTTTACTAAGGGTGTTGTTTATTTGAAAATATTCTTGGAGTTTTTAATTCGCTCTTTATAGCTACTCACTTTGTTGTTAGTCTCTGTTTGGAATCTTTTTGGTAATATTCACCAAATATTGATGCAGGCAAATTCTCGATGGGAAAAAAGACAGGCAAAAGTGTTGGTATGAGCTCCTACCCTTTGATTTGCTTTCATCAACATTTTATTTTAAGCTAATGTTTTGAGATACCATTTGACTTAAAAATTATTGATATATAGAAGTTATAGTTCCATACTCTTAGACTTGCTTAGATCATTTGAACGACTCAGATTGCTTCACAGGAGTATTCAGTTTGACTTTCAAGTCAGACACAAGTCATAGTTCCATACTAGCTTATGTCTGCTATAGGATGGTTTTCGTTCACTAGATGATTTAAACTCATTGCTATTGCTATATTCTGATTGTTCCTTGCCCTGACAACTTCTTATAGGAACAAGCAAAGGTAAGGATGATGAATAAGAAAGATTCTAATAAAAACAAATCTTACTGGAGCAATCTTTGGGGAGCGCAGAAAGACTACCAAACTTCAGGTTAGTGATGCCATTATTAATTAGTATATGAAATCATAAGAGAAATTCACTCAAAAAAAAAATCTTTTGTGTTGTATTTTATTTTCTCGCCTCTCTGCAACAGCTTTCCTTGTGGTAGCAATTTGCTTCCAATTTAAATTGAATAAAAAGCAATCTTTCCTGTTCTGGAACAATTCAACCAGCAGCTTCAAGCTTTCATAGAGCATGGAACATGTTCCAATCTTTTAGTTGGTTTCCTTTTTCTTCATCGTTCAACCTTTACATTTCTTATAAGATGACTGAATGACATAACTTCTGTGCTTCGAATGCAAGAAAATTCTCTCCTGAATCCTGTCACAACTTAATTTACGTTAACTCTGCATTAGTTCCCTTCATCTAAAACAATGTTTTTCTTGATGCACAAAATGTTTTTGTATTTTGTTCAAATGAATGCTGAGGTTGGACAATGAAATCATCTTGATCCCAGTATGAAAATAAACGCCAGGTTGCTTCTAACTACAGCATAACGGTTGAAGGAGTTCATTGTTTTTTAGCCTTTGGCTTAAACAACTATCCTTTGTCTCTATAACTTAGTTGTTAAACTCTTAGGGGAGTGTACAATCTAATGATGTGGTTTCTGCAGAGGAGGAGGTGAAAGAGAGGGCAAGGAGAGCTGCAGCAGCGGCCCGTAGGTGGAGGGAGTACTCACGGAGGGGTGTTGACAAGCCTCCAACATTTAAACTTCCTGATACAATCTCCAGTAACGAGAACTGATTGCCACAATATGCGTTCTTAGATGCTAATGTAAGTAATTCATGTGCAAGCCCCTCCCATATAATTTATATGACTGTATATATAGATATATAGAAAAATAAATTCAAGCTGATTAGTGGAAATGCTCCACTTGATTAATACTTAATGCTGGTTAATGGTTATCCTGGACGCCTTTTGCTTTTTTTTTTTTTAATTTGCAAAATCGATCAAGTATTTGAATTTTGAGATATAAGTTTGCAAATTTAGCAATATTAATCAGAAACTGCAGTAATAAATGAGGCATTTGAAACATTAACATCTTTACGGATATGAAGTGTATCCCAATCATAAGTACCTCGTCCTTGATTTCCAGAATCTTTAACAGCTTAGCTTTACTACTACTAACGAACTAGGTACGTAAGAAATATTGTGGGAGCAACTTAAGTAATAAAAATTGAAATTATTAAGTGAAAAAGTATGAAGGCGAAAGCAATAATATAATTAGAACTTACATACTAGAACTAGGTAATTTCAATTATCCAAACTCATTACCAATTTTACCCAAATTCACTTTAGGAAACGTAAAAAACCCTAGTTATATTGTCTTTGCGTCTTCATTCATCTTCGTTGGTCGCATGTTTGGAAAGCACGATATTTGGTTCGTCTTCAATTGGAAAACATGTCCTCTCTTCTTGTCTTTGTTGTTTCACAAGGTAGGTGTGCCAAAATCTTGTTGCATATTCCTACATTAGGCCATTGATGTTCACGATGTTGTCCTGAATAGACAATTAAATGTCGTCCCATGACAACTGGTTTATGCTTTTAGTTTCATGAAATCTTGTTTAAACTTCACTCATTGATACTTGCTTGATTCAATTTGGAGTTGGTGTTAGCTATTTAAACTCCTAAATGCATATGTTAATGTTCAATTTTGTATGCATTATATTTTTGGGGATTTTTACATGTTAAAATTAGGGAATCTTAAGAGTTTCAGGAAATTATGCATAGTTTTGAAAAATTGACGGTTGATTATTGCAATTAATATAGGAATGTTGAGACCCTTTATATAGGGGGAGCAGATCTGTTGCTCCCAAATTACTGTGCCCTGCTGTGCTTTTAAGATCCTAGCCATCCAACTTATTGTAATGGATGGCTAGGATCTTAAGGGCACAGTGGGGCATAGCAATTCAGGAACAGCCCCGCTGTGCCCTTATATAGGAGTGTTGAGACCCTTTAAAATTGCTTACTCAAACTCCGAAACATTAATAAGATAATTGATGAACTTAAAATGAGTCATGTCTTTTAGTTGTATAGACATTAGGATATACCTCAATTAGCATATGATCAGACCTAAGAGGGTTGTTAATTTATGCAAAACTGTTTAGGAAAGTTGACATCTAGCTCAAGTTTACCTAATGGCTATGTTGTTGGATGTATTCTTTTAAGTTTATAGAGTGCACAACTGGGTTAAACTTGAAATTTTTTTTTTTTTGGAAATTAAAAAATTGCATTCCAAAAATATTAACAAATCCTTACAAAGAATATCAATGCAAGTACTTCAACTCAACATAATTTTCTAGCTACAAAGCTACTAATTTAAACTAGTACATGTGCCAACCTTAGATTTCCAAAAAGTCCTAACGAATGCCTTTTTCTATTACCTCAACTTCTTTGTCAATATATTGAAGTTCAAGGATAGGATGTAAATCCATTCCAAGCTTCTAAGATGAATCCTTAATTTCTCTTATTTGTTAAAATGTTACTTTCATTTATAAACTATTGTACCT
This sequence comes from Erythroxylum domingense, assembly GCA_025594535.1. Classification (NCBI taxonomy): domain Eukaryota; kingdom Viridiplantae; phylum Streptophyta; class Magnoliopsida; order Malpighiales; family Erythroxylaceae; genus Erythroxylum; species Erythroxylum domingense. Next base: position 2,614,702 of record JANQBM010000007.1, read on the forward strand.
CTATATGTGCTTAGATGAGCTTGTGTTTTGGGAGGTTCCATCTTTTAGCAAATTTTAGGCTTAAGATTAACTTTTTGGTATTGAAATTTTGTGACATAAATAAAATTTTATATATGCCCTTTTGACTTTAAGATGAGGAAGGATTATTGAAGTGTTTGTCATTTTGTAGTTTTGTAGCAATCCTTCTTAACAATTGTACCGATGCTCTTAATTAAAAATTGAAGTTTCTGTCTTTGGAACTTTTGATTTTCCTTGTTTTATTTACCTTATTTTTAGAATTTAAGAAGGTTCTTCTTCTGCTTCTAGAAAGCATATCAGTCACTATTTGAGTTCTAATACAAATATGATACTACTAATTTCTATGAAAAATTTAGAGTTTACTAATTTCAAGGATTTAGGTTAATAACAATTAAAAAATATAGAGAAAGGTAAAAGAAAGAATTAAGAGAGTACACCATTCACTATTTGGGATAAGAGAGGCATATGGTATGAGAGGTACTATAGTACTCCCTTTTATGTAATTTGCACATATCTTTACACTAAGTGGAATAGCACAAATAATACAAAATTGGCATTTATGACATTGTTTTGTTCTTATATTTACTAGATTTCATTGATGAAAAAGTGATGTCTATTTAACCAAGTACAACTAGTGCTGCGTTTGGTTCAGCTTTTTGCAGGTGGAAAAGTACTTTTTTCTACCGTAAAAGCTATTTTAAGAAAAAAGTGAGTGTTTGGCGGTAAACCTCAAAAGCGCTTTTGGAGTAGAAATAGCTTTTTAAAAAGCTAAAATACAACTTTTTCAAAAGCTCAAATTTGGAGCTTTTCAAAAAAGCACTTTTTTAGATAAATTTTTTATATCAATTAATGAGTCTATTTTTTAGCCCCTTTTATCCTTTTGCTTTACACATAATTATCACAATATTCACAAACACATCTTCATGTTTATTTTGAGATTTATATAATATTATTTGAATTTTTATATGTTTAATATTTATTTTTGAAATTAGTTTTACTTAT
>JANQBM010000007.1:2615821-2642642 GCA_025594535.1 Erythroxylum domingense
ACATTCGTTAATGAACGTTATAGAGAAGTAAATGTAAGTGAAATTTATGATTTAATATTAATAATATTCTTCATCATCATCACTTAATAATATATAACATTGCTTTTTGATAGGACCAAATATAGCAAACTATTGAGTGGCGGTCTCAGCAATCCGAAAATTTTGATGAGGCTGACACTTACTTGGAAGCAGTTAGTGGTAGGGATCATCGTGAGAGGATATTCGGACTAGGATCATTTGCGAATATGTGTTATTCGCAATCCTCCATGTCTAGTACAGTAGCATCTACTAGGCGGTCCAACAAAGTGGAGGCGCTTGAGAGCACGGTGCAGACATTGTCCACTCAGTTGCAACAGACGTTGGAAGAGGTGCGTCAGTTGCAAGAGTCGATGGTTGCGCAATAATAGACGATGGTTGCGCAACAACAGACGATAGCAGCGCAACAACAGTTGTCAGATCTATATGCTCAGCTCCGTCGGGAGATTGATGAATTGAAGGGCAAGGACAGCAGGTCACCTCACCTACCAGACGATCCACCAGCTCCTAATCAGTAGTATAGTATTGGTCATTTACTTTGTATTACAGATATTATTATTTACAATGTAATGTTTTTATTATTAATTAAGATATTTTAATTTTTAATCATTAATCAAAAATTTTATTTAATTATTTATATATAATTAAATATATATTATAAATATCTAATTAATAAAATTTAAATAATTTAAATATAATGGAAATATATATTTTAAAAAAATTTAATCAAAAATTTTACTGACAAAAACATTCATAATTTCCGTCGGTAAATGTCTATACACTATACCGACGGACAATAAGATCCGTCAGTAATAAGTAAGCTTATTTACCGATGGTAACGTTATGTCCGTAGGTAACTTTACCAACGGTATTAAAAACATTCCAATGCTAAATTTACATACGGTTTAGCAACTTACCGTCGGTAAAATTAGCGTTGGAAAATTAATTTCCAAATGTGGGACAGTCGATAACTTTTCAGTTGAAATTACCGACGGTTATTTTATTTCATTGATAAAATTACCGATGGAAAGTTTCTTTACCGTCGGTAAGTTTAGCTACGGCCGAATCTCCGATAATTTTGTCCTTCGGTATATTCCATCGGTAATGTTAAATACCAACAGAATATTTGTCATTTCTGTCGATATTTTTCGTCGCTAACTCACTATTTTCTTGTAGTGGCATAATGTGAGTTGTGTGGGGAGAACAACCACAACTCAACAAAATGTTTTCTATTGGGGGCTAGCGAGACCGAACAGGTGAGCTATTTACGCCAGCCGCATCGAGGTAATAACCCATATTCGAACACATATAATCCAGGTTGGAAAAACCACCTAAACTTTTCTTGGAGTAACAATATGCAGGTGGTCAACAAAGATCACAAGGACCACCAGGGTTCCAGCAAGAGCGAATCAGAGCGTTGGAAAATAAGTTGGACAAGTTTATGGAGATGTTTAATTCCAAACTGGCAGTTCAAGCAGAGAGTCAGAAAAATATGTATGAAAGCCAAGATGAAAATCAACAGAGGATGGAGGACAATTTTGATCAGATTGTGAAGAACCATACCTCATCGTTCCATATTTTGGAAGTTCAAATATGTCAACTTATTGATGCTTTATTTCTCGAAATGTAGGTTGCTTATCGAACAATAAAGGTTATTCTAAGGAGCAATTCAAAGCAATTACACTTTGGAGTGGCAAGGAAATGGAAGAACCAAGTGCAGAAAAGGACGGTCAAGAAAAAGAGAATAGTATAAAGATAGAAGAAGAAAGGGGAGAGAGCACGCCATATGTACCACCACCACCGAACAAGCCCAAACTCCTATATCCACAAAGAGTAAAGCAACATCAGGTGGATACCCAGTTTTCCAAAGTTTTAGAGAAACTGAAGAGGCTACAGATTAATTTGTCATTGGTAGAAGCTTTGGAGTGCATGCCCAAGTATGCAAAGTTTTTGAAGGATATACTCATGCACAAACGTACTTGGGAAGACAATCAGACAGTTACATTGACATAGAACTGTAGTTCGATTATCTCAAGTCAAATGCCTTCAAAATTGTAAGATCCAGGGAGTTTTACTATTCCACGTGTTGTTGGCAATTTTGAATTTTTCAAATGTTTATGTGATTTAGGTGCAAGTATCAATTTGATTCCTTTGTCTATTTTTAGGAAATTGGGATTAGGAGAGGTCAAGTCGACTTCCACATTGATTCAACTTGTGGGTCAATCAATAAAAGGCCATTTGGAGTTGTGGAAGACGTATTGGTAAAAGTGAATAAATTTATAATTCCGGTTGATTTTGCTGTGTTGGATTTTGAAGATGATAAAAATTGTCTGTTAATCTTGGATAGGCCCTTTATAAATACTGGTAGGGCATTAGTTGATGTTCATGAAGGAAAACTTGTGTTGAGAATTGGTTGTGAGAAGGTTGAGTTCAATATGACAAAATTTTTGAAGAAACTAATGGATAGAAATGTGTGCATGAAAATTGATGTAGTAGATGAGTGTATGAAGGAAATTAAAGAAGGAGTTGATGAGGTGAATGGACTACACAAAGTTGAAAGTGCGAAGGAAGAGGAAGTTTGTGAGGAAGTGGAGTTAGAACAATTAGAGAGAGCTGGAGCACCTATACCACCTTCTACCATTAAACCTCCCACTTTAGAGCTTAAACCTTTACCTTCTTATTTTAGATATACCTTTTTAGGAAAGAACCACACTTTACCTATCATTATCTCATGTGGTAGCGCCCATACCGGTTGGAGAGGCGAACGAAGCACTCCTTATAAGGGTGCGGTTACCTCTCTCTTGTAGACGCGTTTTCCAGTTTTGGGTGAGTCTGGAAGAACAAAACCGTGCGGGCCAGGCCCAAAGCGGACAATATCTGCAAGCGGGTGTTCTGGGCTGTTACAGTTGGTATCAGAGCCAGTACCCGGACCGGCACCAGCGGGGACGCTGGACTCCCTAAGGGGGGGTGGGACTACTCATGTGGTAGCGCCCATACCGGTTGGAGAGGCGAACGAAGCACTCCTTATAAGGGTGCGATTACCTCTCCCTTGTAGACGCGTTTTCCAGTTTTGGGTGAGTCTGGAAGAACAAAACCGTGCGGGCCAGGCCCAAAGCGGACAATATCTGCAAGCGGGTGTTCTGGGCTGTTACATTAAGGGGAGTACTAGCTATCCTCACCTTCACTCATTATTTTCCATATTTTTCATTGTTCTTACACATTTTGTACATTGAGGATAATGTATAACTTAAGTATAGGGAAAGCCTTAGCAATCAAGCTTATCAATTTTGTTATAATTAACTTAATAATGAATAATATGAGATTTTTTAAAAAGATGTTCATTAAGATTATTCAACATAAGGTTGATTGTGATTGTGATTTGATATTTTTAGGAAAATAGTTATAAGTTTTGATAATTAAATTGATTTTAATTTAGTTTGTTAATTTTGAGAATGATACTTGATTTGTATTATGATACTTTGTGAATAATTTGTACATGCATTGAGTTAAATGTAAATCCCTTTTTAGTTTTTTCATTACCTTACATATAAAAAAAGAAAAAGAAAATGTAGTAATAAGTGAATAAATGAACATAAAAATTTTCACTCCACTATCTTTGCGTTAATAAAAATTTGAAGTTAAAAAGTGGTATTAGTAGTCATTTAAGATAGAGATCTAGTTGAGTAACCAGAGGTACTTATGATAAGATGTTTATTATTGCGTCAAAAGGTTAGGTGACTTTTAAAACAAGCTTATAAATGCTCCAATGTATTTAAGTTTAGTGTTTTGTTTTTGATAAGGGGTATGAAAATCTTTAACACTTTCAGCATTTTGGAGTGAATGGATTAAATTAATAATGGAGAATCTTGATAGACTTGACATGTTTAATGCATACCCTTGTTTCTTATTAATTTAAGAGTAATGAGATTGATTCACTTAAGGAAAAGCAAATTCTTATGTATGGGGAGTTTGATAGGTGCTTAATGTTCATCTTTTTAGGTTTATATTTAGTGCATTTTACTTGTTTATTTGGGTTTTTATTTATTGTTTTTGGTAATTAATTAATTCATATTGTTTTTTAGTTGTAATTCACTTATTTTGAGTGGAAGGAACAAATTGGGACAAGTTTGAGGCCATTTGGAGTTGTTTGCCTAAGTTATAAAGATGTTGAAAATCAACATGGGCATTAACACTAAGCTAATAGCTAAAAGGTTGAACCACCTAGTAGAAGGATTTGAAGCCTATAAACTAATAACAAGGTTAAAGCTAATAAAGGAAGAGTTGAAGAAGATATATAAAGATCTTTATAAGAATGGACTAGACAAAGAAGTGGAAAAGACCAGAGACGAACTCAACAACATATAGAAAGGCCTCTGTGAGGATCCACTAAATAAGGACCTAAAAGTAAAGGAAAAAATCCATAATGAACACCTACCTCTTGGTACTAGATAGCTACAACTCCTTACTAAAATAGAAGGCGAGGGCTTTATAGATAAAGGATTAAGGTGAGAACATATCCTAATTTCATAAAAGCATTCAAAATAGAAGGAACACTAATAAAATTTCAGGAATCATGGATGATAATGGGATCCCGTAATATGATCGTTAATTGAAAACCTTGGATTTCACCTAATTCAAATCCATCTTAGGAATAATCTCAAACTCTATAAGTTCTATTAATACTCTATCTAACTTCATCAACCCCTGAAGCCAACGTAAACTAACTCTCTGATATAACCAGTCTCAAATAAAGAAATCAATTAGGCCTTTTTTATCTTGGATCCAGATAAGGTATTCTTCTAAAAATCCTAAAGCATATTTTAACCACATGTTATAACGTTTGTCAAGGAATTCTTCAGTTTAGGAACATGACTAAAAGAGCTCAAAAAACCTACCTTTTCCTAGTCCCAAAAACACCAAACCTTTTTACCTTTTAAGATTTTAGGCCTATCTATTATTTATTCATGAAATTATCTCTAAAATAATTGCCTTGAAATTGAAATCAATAGTGAAAGAACTCATTAGTATCTCATAGTCGAGTTTTATTACAAGTAAGAGCATAAGAGACAATGTAAAGTTAGCTTAGGAAAATTTCAAGGACTACCACTCTAAAAAGTTCATTAAAAATTATTTATTGAAGATAATTTTTTCTAAGGCTTTAGACACCCTCAAATAGAGCTTCATTTAGCATTTTCTATAAGCTTTGGACTCTATTAAGTAAATATCAATTAGCATCTACAATACCTAACCACATCATATTATGTGTTCTAGTAAATGAAGAATCAACTCAAGTGTTCAAAGGAGCTAAATAGGTGAGGCAAAGTGATCTATTAATACTATATATTATTGCTCTAGATGTAAAAGTTCTTATAAGAATGACAGAACACTAAATAGTGCAAGGAAACTCTTTCAAATTTCACTACAATTGCAGGAAAATCAAGATATTCAACCTCTCACTTAAAAATGATTTATTACTATTTTGTGGAGCTGAAAAAAACTAGGTATAAATGCTAAAGAACTGTATTACTAAATTTTTAGAGATGTGATGTTTAAACATTAATAATAATAAAATCCATATTTTCATATCCTCATTCCCCATTACTCTGGAGAAAACTTTAATACAAATTTTAGGACTCCAACTAGTTAAAGCTCCTTTTAAATATCTAGGGTTGGCTATCTCCTCTTTTAGATTAAGCTATAATGATTGTAAACCACTCTCTCATGTTGTTTTAAGTGGGACCTATAATTGTATGCCAAAATCCTTATCCTATATTGGAAGAGTACAATTCATAAACTCTATCCTAAATAGTATGCGCATCTATTGGAGTTCCTAAGTGGCCTTATCAATTAAGATAATTAAAGACATAGAAAGAATTCTAAGGAATTTCTGATAGAGTGGGATAGGAGAAAATAAAGGAATAGAAGCAAAGGGGATTAGACGTAAAAACAATTAGAAATACCAATAATGTATTGCTAAAAAAGAGGATATAGAGACTATTTCATAAGAAGGAAGCATTATAGGAAAAATGGATGCATGAAAAGTTCATCAAATGAGCAAGTTTATGGATTGTGAAACTTACTTTTAAAACTTCTTCGGTAACTAGGCACATTCTAAGCTTTAAGGGAAAAGAAGAGCAAAGAAATGAAACATAAGATAGGGAATGGAGTGTAAATAAAGTTTTGGTTTGATAATTAGGATAATTCGGGTTCCCTTTATCTACAGCCTTTATACTTAACCTTGGACTATACCTGACACCTCAATGAAAAGGTGAGTGCAAAGATTAAGGAAACTTAGTGGACTTATCCTTCAAGGGGGATAGTAATAATTATTCCCAACTAGGCTTTACTCCAAATGAATCTTTAATAGAGAGTGTGCTTTGGCTAAAGGGTTCCTTAAATAGGTTCACAAAAAAATCCTGCACAGAGGTATTTAGACCAGATGTGGAGGATGTAAAATGTCACTAACTAGTATGGTTTAAGAACTATATTCTTAGGTTCATGTTTATCTTATGACTAGCGATAAAAACAGGTTTTTAACAATTGATAGCCCTAAAGGAGTTCCAAACTCTACATGCTATGTAAAATCATAGGCAATATTTGTTCTCATACTTTGTTCCCATGCCAATATTTGTCCAATGTATGGATAAACATTCTATAGAGAAATAATATGCAAGTGTAACTAAACAATATGGAAGAAATCCTAGAATGGGCTTTAAAACTAAAACTAGCTAGAGACAATGATATAGTGATACTCAAGATAGTCCTAAGTGAAGTGGTATATGAGTTGTAGAGGGAGAGGAACTAAAGAAAATTTCACAATGTCAAGTAGGAGGTGAGAAAACTCACAAAATCCATATGCTTCTAGGTAAGAGAAGTAATTAGTGTTAAGGCACTAAAGGATAAATACAATTTCACATACAAGACCAGTTGGGGATTTACCTAATAGAAAGGAAGGCATATAGTAAAGGAAGCATGGAACATCTCAATTAAAATGATAAAATTAGGGGAAATGAAATTTTAAATCAAATAAGTATTCCTAAACTCCAAGGCAACCCACAGAAGGCAAATAAGGAGGTATAAGAAAACAGAAAAGTGAAACTTGCTTATTAAATCTAGCTACAATGAAAAGAAAAAAAAAACAAGAGTAGAAAACAAAAGAATAATTAAAATATACGTATACAGTGACACCTGATGATCATCTTATGACATATTAAAATGCCCTCCTTCAATCAAATCACTAGTCACCGGAGAAATTTTAGGAGAATTAACTATTTTAGAAAGGTAGAAAACCCCTAGGTAGAAAGGGATAGCATAAGAAGGACACTTTAGTATAAATAAAGACACATGTGAATATAAGAAAATAACATATTAAGGGGAACCATTTGGTACACCCTTAAGGGGAACCATTTAGTACACCCCATTTGTAATATCTTTTACATGAAATAGTTTGTAAGACATTTCATTCTTCAATTAGAAATATAAAATTTTAATTAAAAAAAGTGGACCAATAAACCTGTATTGATCAACATAGCCACGTTTAATGTAAAATAAGTGGTTTTAGAGTTTCAAAGAGTTATATAGTTTATCAACAAGCTCGTGTTAATGCCTATATTCATATTTTGATCCTATGTTGGTTTTAAATTCGAGGGTTCTATGATTTTTAATCAATACGATTGTGTTGATACCCGTGTAACACCTAAAACCCTAATTTTTGAACTATAAAAGGCAAAATTAAGAGGAAAAGCAAAGAGGATGCTTAGGGAAACATAAATTGACAATCTAAATTGACAATAAGGATGAAGAACAAGTAATTCAAATACATTCGAAGTGGATTTTCATCAATCTAAAGTTCATTTCTTAATTATTAAAAATATTTTATCATGTTTCTTTTAATTTTTTGGTTTTCCTTTAATTTTGTTATGATGTCTTCTATGATAAGAAACTAAACCTTTATTAGTACTTTGATTAGATGAACAATATGATAGACCTTATAGTTATTTTATTAATTTAATTCATTCTTTAGTTTCATTAAGATTTATTTATATGTTCTTAATTATTCTTGAATTAGAATTACTAAATTCATATATGATTTCATGCAATTGAGATTGAAAAATCCTTTATATGAATAAATTTAGTATAATTAAAAGGATTTGTATATAAACCTAGAGATAGGTCAATGTAAACCTTCCAAATTAGGGTGAAGCCTGATAGTAAAATTCATAAATCGATTAATGCACTCATAAGGGTTTTAATTAGAAAGAGATTTCAATTAATTAACCTAGTATTCATAATCTTATAAAAATCTTAGGGGATATTCGAATTCTAAGTACCCTATCATCTTTGAATGTTTCTTAGTTTAATCTTTGTACTGGTTAGTAAATTATATTGATCTATTTTAGTTTATTATTTCAATTTTGAATTTGATTAATTATAAGCACCATAATTTGTTAGACTAGAAAATAAAGAGATGGTAAGTAATAGTAATTTTAACTCTCGTGGAATAGACTTATACGCAATACTAGCTATAGCTATATCATGCGTTTTTGGTAAAAATAACTCACTCAATACTCCTAAAGCTACTACTTTCATTTTCTCCACCTTTCTTCTCCCATTATAGAGGGAGAATTCTCTATAGCCTCCAAGAAGAAACCAAGGTGCAAACTAATGAAAAAAGGTCCTTTGACACCTAGCTTTTCTCAATGATCATAGCTTAAAACGTTAAAGGCTTTTAAAAAATCCAAAAATAAAGAACAATTGGTGATTCTGTTAATAAGAAAAGACCTTCTTTATTAGGTCTCTCAAAGACCAAGCTCAAATTTAGCATAATGAAGAATAACCTTTGGTTCTTGCCTAAGGAGTTGCATTTTATCTCCAATCATTCAGCTGCCCAATATGGTAGAATTATGGTTTGTTATAACCTTGATTTTATCTCTATAATTCATTATTTTTTCTTTGATCAACTTCTTTATCTGAAGATGACTTTCATTCCTTCTAGTACCCAAATAAAGGTCACTTTTGTATATACTTCCAATTTTATTTATAAGAAATCTAATCTTTGGAATGCCTTAATCTAAATAGCTTCGTCTATAACTTCTCCTTGGTTGGTGACAAGTGACTTGAATATCAACTTATTTATCCATGAATCAGAAGGTATGGTAATGTCTAAGGAATTGCATAATGTAGACTTTAGGAACTTCATTACTCATTATGTTATATCTAATCTCAAATATGACGACTAGCTTTTCATTTGGAGCAATAAGCATATGATAAATGATATATTAGAAAGAAGTTAGATCGTGCATTATTTAACTCCTTATGGCTTGTTACTTTTGATAATAGCAGGGCTTACATTAATTTCCCCCTTTGTTCGGATCATTCTTCTATAAAGATCTACTTATATTTCAATAAGCCTCCTAGTCTCTCTCCTTTTAAATTATTCAATATCTTAGTCAACACTCCTAGCTTTGAGGCGAAAATCAATAGAGGCATCATTATTAAAGTAATTAGAGTGAATTCCTTTAAATGTGTCAAAAAGTTTTAAGCCATTAACTAAGAATTAAAACTACTTCATAAGAGAAATATCTATAATATAAAGGAAGCTTTATTCAAATCTAGGTACAACTTATTCTCAATGCAAATTAAATTAAGCCTTAACCCTAATAATGAACCCCTCCTCTAAAAGGAAAAGTCTACATTGGCCCTCTATATAGATGTATTAGAAAACCAAAGTTCCTTTTCGAAGAAAAATCTTTGGTTTTTTGTCTAAGTGATAGTGATAAGAATTCCAAAATTTTCCATAATTCTCCTAAAAAGGAACGTTAGAAGAATTGGCTCTTTAAGAGATCAATCAGGGGCTCTTTATATGGTTAACTTTAGCTTAAACAAATCATCACTTTGACTAGATATTAGACACTTCAAGCTCTGCCAATCCAAAAATTATAAAGATCCAATCTTTCATTCCATATTTTATTAACTTAGCCCCAACTAATTAACTTCTAAAACCTTTCTCAAGGAAGGAGGTAGAAGAAACCCTTTTCATCCTTAATCCTTAAAAGACTCTAAGCCTGGATAGGTTAAATGCATATTTATAAATTAAAAAAAAAGTTAAAGCTCTATTAGAGAATTCATTACCAATATAGTGTTAGAGTTATTTAAAACTAGCAAATTGTTAAAGGAACTCAATAAAATCCATGTGTCTTATTCCTAAATGTCCCAATCCATTTTTTTAATTCATTATAGGCATATCGCTTGTTGTAGTTTGATATATAAGATTATTTCTAAAATGCTTGCTATCATATTAAAAAGCACATTAAACTCTTTGATCGGTCTTTAACAAAGAGCATGTTTGCGAGGCAAGAGTGTTGGTGATAAAATCTTGATTGCTCAAGCTTTGTTTAAGAATTATAGTAAGAAGTTATAGAGCAAAAGTTGGTAAATTAAAGTTGATTTTCATAAAGCGTTTGACATTATAATATGGAGTTTTTTGTTTTGAGTTATGATATCTTTTGGTTTTCTAAGAAAATACGTTCATTGGATCTAACAATATGTCAATACTACGTCCTATAGAATTATGGTCAATAGAGATCCTTCCAAGCTTTCCCAAAATACCAAGGGCTGAGGTTAAGGATACCCCCTCTCCTCTTACCTACTCACACTTTGCATCAAAGCGCTGACCAAACTCACTACCTTAAATATAACCTTGTGCAAAGATTTCCAATACCATATAAATATAGGAGATTAAAGTTATTTAATCTTTTATTTGTAGATAATCTCCTTTTTATGTAAAACTAAAGCTAGATCCCTTAAGATTTTGATTAACTTTTTAAATCATTTCTGTAACTTGTCGAGTGTATAAATTCACATCTCTAAAATATCATTTTATTTTTATATAGGTAGCTTAGATAAGACTGATCATCTTGCACAAATCACATGTATCAAGATTCAATAGATGCCACTCAAATATCTTAAGATCCCTATCTCAGCTAATAAGTTATGCCATAGTGACTATTACCCTTTATATGATGCTATGTTCAAAAGAATAGATTATTGGAACAATATGTTTTTAATATATTTAGGTGGGGCTCTTTTGATAAAGTATGTACTAATTAGCATCAATATTGATTGGTGCTCCTTTGTACCCTACAAATAAGTCAAACCAAGGATATTCAGAGGATGCTAAAGAACTTTTTTTACTCTAGAAAAGAAGATGATTGCACTAAAGACAAAGTTAGTTGGTCATAGATTTGCTTAAAGGAAAAAGAAAGAGGTCTAGCAATCAAATCCATCAAAACAATAAACAAGGTTCTAAGCAAAAGGATGTGGAAACTTTTCACTGTCTATGAGTCCCTATGAGTACAATGGATCCTTCATAATTTTTAATAGGCACTAGTTTTCAAAAATCCAAACCTAAGACTACAAGCTCCTAGTCCTTTTAAAACATTCTCAAACTGGACTATATTAAACCTAATAAGGTTTATAATTGGTAATGGAGCTAGAAGCTCCTTATGGTTCAGTAATTGGCATCTTTAAAGCTCCTTCTCGAATCCACCAAATACAAGTACACTAACGTCCATTATACTTGGCAACACATAGAAATAGCCTCTACTTAACTATTGACGGTTTAATGCTATCATCAATTTAATGCGAAACTAACCATTAAACCAATATTTTGAGGATAAATTTACTTTGGTTGAAATATGGATTAAGTACCTATAATAATCACTCTTATTAGAGAATTTTTATAGGTAAATAATGACTAGGTTGAATGGAGAGATTTGGTTTGGTTTCTTTTAAACCAACCTAAAACCGCATTCATTCTATTGTTGCCTATCAAGGAGAAGTTGCAAACTAGGGATAGAATCAAGTTTGCACTCTCTTCACCCCTACTTGTTTTTTATGCTACAAAAAGCTTAAATTACATTACTTTTTCACATGCCAATTTTTAGCTTATCTATGGCCCAGTGTTCAAAATCTATGTAATAGGATATAGTTAGAAAGTCATTGAAAAGATATTATTCCTTAGGCAACTAAAGTTAAATAAAAACATCAGGGAGATTTGAATTTTTTTCAAGCTTTCTCTTAGCCATATTAAGAGAAAGTCAGACTTGCTAACTCCTTCCTTCAAGGAGTTTCTTTACTCTTAAGACATGTTGCTTCTACAATGAATTTGCATAAATCCCTCAACTATGAGATGGTCACATGTTGGTGCATCCTTGTTCCTTTTAATTTACATATTCCCTATTCATATTCGGTTCTAGCTTCTTAGAAACTAATAACCCATTATGGTCTTCTATTTATGATATTTCAATTTTAAACTAAGGTTTTACCCTAATTATTATAATCGGCTTCGGTTTGGGGGTTTAATGTAATTTTTCTTTTAATCTTTAAGCAAAATAAATTATAACAAAAGGCTAGATCTTGCATCTTATATGTCACAACAACATTATCACTTATATAAGTGATAATGTTGTTGTGACATATAAGATGCAAGATCTTAGAGCCTTTTGTTATAACTCTCAAAACTTTAATATAAGTGATAATGTTGTTGTGACATATAAGATGCAAGATCTTAGAGCCTTTTGTTATAACTCTCAAAACTTTAAATAGTAAAATGATTACAACTAATAAAGAAATCCAAATATTGGGAAAAAATAGTTATAATAGTTTATTGTAATGTAAAAACTTGAAAGTTTACTGTAAGTCAAGTATAAAATCCTAGACCAAAAAATACAAGTATTAATGGTAGGTGAAAATGGTTAGTTGTTGCAATACTTGCTTGTTTGTTTGTTTGATATCATAAATGCAATTATATATCAAAGATAATAATAGCAAACAAGACGAAAATAGTTACAAAATTATATAGCAAATCGACAGTGCCAAGTGACAATAGCAAGTTTCTAGAAAATGATGAACAAACTAATATAATGTATCACGAAACTCATGTTGAGAACAACCAAACTTCAACCAAACTTCCACTCCAAACCAATGATATACTTTTTTGAGTTCTTTAATATATTTATTGTTGGTCATGCTAATTACATTTTTTTTTGTAGCAACTAATCCTAAAACAAAAGAACTAGTAACTAACATTTTCAATATTATTTTATCTAATACTATTTACGACCAATAACATGATTTCAAGATTGTAAGCATTAATTGATGGGAAGCCAATAACCGAAAGGAAGTGGCATGCATGATCATGATGTTCCACTAACTCATTGATCAAGAAATGTGCAATTCATTTCTATCTATAACCATTATCGTCTTTATCAGATGCCATTATAGCCACAATGGGTCTACCTTCTTTCTTTCCAAAATGGGACCAATATATTTCGGCACCTTCAACCACATTATTCACAATCACTAACATTTTCTTCAATTATTTCTTCGTGAAAAAGAAATGAAAGTCAGAGGTAAACGCATAGCGTTTCCACATCAAAAATCTTCAAGATGTGAATTGTATGTGGACACCCTTTCTCTCTCGTTATTTATATTTACAATATTTTGGACGAAGAAGTTGCAAAATCAGCATAGTTAAACAGCAAAATAAACGAGCAGAGATTTGAAGAGAAACACCAAAATACAGAATTGGAAAAGAAAAACACTTGTACATCATTTGTTATCTCACAGTTGATGCAACTGTATGAGCCCAAGACCTGAGATGAGCTTTCATGTTCATCTCACCACCCAAATCAGGGATTCTCCAATTCACCAATGGATTTTCTTTCTCTTTTTTTCTTGTACGCCATGCTTCAGAAAGATAAGGCCTTTGAACCTCATCAATATTTTCTCTCTCAACTTTTCTTCCCAGACTTTGCAACCCAGGAATGATTGAAACAAGGCTTGAGTCTTTGTCTTCTTCAGAGAAGACGAACCCCAAGTCCATGAACCCTTTTAACTCCTCGAACTCAAGATCTGACAAGCTCTTGCTGAGACCCCTTTTGGCAGAATATTTCCTTTTTCCGTTGACTTTCTTCTTCACGGACAGTGACTCCATCATTTCTTCATGTTTTACTTTTTCATGACATTCGAACTCCGTGATCTCTTCGCGGGAGGGTACTGTTTGGAGCTTTGGCGTGGAAGGGACTGAGCTTGGAGAGAAAGAATCGGAAGTAATCGTTTCTGAGCTCAAGTTGTGGTCGCTTAAGGACCTAACATCGAGAGTAGTTGGTAGGAAACTGAAGACTTCTGGTTTCGACGAGTTACCTTGTACATGGTTTTCATGAATAGGGTTTGTTTCAGAGTCATCGTGAAGAAGTGGTAAAAGGGGTGGTTTTTTGGTGAAAAGTGGTTGCTCGAACCAATATGAATCGAAGAGGCTAAGAACTAGTTCCTGGGCAGCCATGTTTTAACTTGCTTCGGTCGTGGCTATGGCTTTTTTAGAAGATATGAACAAAAGGGTTAGTGAGATGGTCAACAGAGGCATAGATTTTTCAGACATGGAGAATTAGGTCGACAAAAAGAAAACATATGGGCTTTTGCTTATTTACTCTAATGTCCCTATGTTTTTATTCAACCAATAGGCATGTGATTTACAAGTTCTCTACATGTTTAAAATTTATAATATGCATAAAAGAAAAATTACTGCAAGAGATTCATGACCTAATTAGGTAATCATATTTTAAACAAACCTAAGCTGGTCTTTAGCTTATAATGCACTTTTGAGATTTTTATTGGATATTGTTCACAACGTAATAGTTTTTTCTGTATTAATGTCCTCAGGATTTGGCCGGACTCTGACTTTGAGCTTCAGGCTCAAATGGCAAGCGTTAGGAGTGCAGTTTAGCTAGGAGTGTCTGAAAAATAAGCCCTTAGGGGTGGTCGAGGTATTGAAATGGGAGGTATGGGGTCGAAAAGTTTTGTGTTCGAATTCTCCTACTTACCTTTTCTCGATCGAGCCTGTCGTACAGGATTTACCTAGTACAGAGTACCCAATTGACGTGATTGACAAACTATTGTATCAATCTGAAAGTTTATATAATGCACATATAAAAGATAACAGCTGCAAGTTCTTCCGTTTTAAAAAAAGAGATATCTTAAAAAATAATGTTGGAATTTATCTTCCATGGGATGATAAAATTAGATTCAATCTTACGGATAATATAAAAAGCACAGCTTCCTAGTTTGTGGGTAAGACATTTACACACCATTTCCGGTAAGAAGTGACAACATTGGATGGGGCATAGCAGAAACCGAACGAGTCACCTAAAGCATAGACTTTTGGAGAGTGCGTGGACCTTATAGAGCGAATAGATAAGTATCGGTTTAACTGTATATATATTTGTATGAACATTCTATTGTCGTTTCCAGTAAGTTGATGTATAATGATTGTTTAACCCCTCCTCATCAGTAAAAGAAAAAGCTTATTGTTGACCAATTCTTAGAGATGGACCTTACTATTGGTTGATGATAGACATTGACATAATCCCAATATCTATATTGTTTAATACAATGCTGGCACAATGACCTCGAAACTGTACCTTACTTTGTTTGTACGTTCATATATATCTTATATATTATATAATAGAAGTCATACTTTTTTTATTTGGAGATAAAACTTTTAGTTGGTGGGTTACCAAGTTGAGCATTTAATAATCAATATAATATATAATTCAAATGATTCCATTCCCTACGTAAATAATCGGCCAAGATAAATATTTTTCATTTGGAAAGCCTCGACATTATTTTATTATCAACGCATCTTTTTGCTAATTAAGTATAAAGTCTAGTTAATCTCTTACAAACAACTTATCAAACACATTCTATTTATTCATTTCTTTGGTATGAGAGGAACAACCGTATTTTTAGCAACCTTCATCGTTCGCCAACGGACATTATTGTAGACATCACCGAGCTTATTCGTTTTTGTCTTCTAAGCCTTAAGACTCGTTTTTAGACACCTGATCTTCATTGACATATTTGGAAGCTGCCTACTTAGCTTTGTATCGAGGGCTCTTGAGGCTTTTTGTTTTACTTTGTATATAAATTTTCTTTGAGGGCCTCCTTTGGCCTCTTTGATTTTGTTTGTATTTGAACCTCCTTTTTTATTTATAAATTTTTATTCACTTAAAAAAAAACATATTCACAAATTTAGTACAATCTTTTTTTAGTTGACTTCACTAGTCTTAATTCATAAGTAGCACTTATGATAACCAATTAAATTATGGTATACATGCTAATAAACTTAACTTAGTTTTAGAAATCAGTATGTGTACATAATTATTCTTTCGAATATCATGTTATTATTAGGTCTTTGCATATTTTACTAAACTTTACTAGCTTGAGTTAGGTCTATGCATAGTAAACTATTTAGTTAGATGAGCTTCTGGAAGCAAAAAAGAAACAAAAGAAAGGAGTTAGTTAGATGAGCTGTACATAACAACCAAGAATTAGTTCAATTAGTTTTTCTTTTAAACATAATTCAGTTATAACTTATAACAAACGTCTATATGTATTAAACTTAGAAAAAATAAACATTAAAGAGTATTCATTTTGCAAATATATCAAAATCTCAATTTTGCTCTATGCAAATTTACCAACTCACATTCCTCCCCCTATTTTTCAAACTATAACATAGTATTAGAGCCTGTTTGCTTTTGAGACGTCAAGGATAGCTTAATCTACACTATATTTGTCCATTATACTTAACCAGAATTATCATGGCAATCAAAATTTAGCCTCATCTCAAAATTCATCACCAATGGAAGATCCAAATTCTCCGTACTTCATTAATCCATCAGATAATCATGACACACTGATTACTTCTTCATAACTCACTACACTAAACTATGCTATGTGGAGCAGATTATTCATTCTCGCCTTTTAAATTAGAAACAAGCATGGCTTTATTGATTGTACAATTTCTAAACTAGATGTTAGTGCTCTACTTTACAATGCATGTATCCATCGTAATAATCTCATCATTTCCTGGTTGTTGAAATTCACGAGTCAATCACTAGCTTCGACAACTTTTTATATAAATTCAGCTGTAAAAATATAGGAATCACTTAAAAAAATGCTTTGGTCAACCTGATGATAATAGAATATACATATTACAATATGATCTATCTATGATAAACCAAGGAAACAAATGTTGATGCATATTATACAAAACTTACTATGATTCTTGAGGAACTTAGGTACTATAGACCTTATCCTCACTGCCTATATGGAAGCTGCAACCTACATTGCTTTCAGCATTATGTGGATCAGCAATTGAAGGATGTTGTTTTTAAGTTTTTGAATGGGTTAAATGAGTCTTACTCTCATTAGACTTCACAAGTCTTATTGATGAAATCATTTACTACCTTAGAATAAGCATATAATATAATAATGAGAGATGAGTCTAGAAGGGTGATACAAGGTCTATCATAGCCTTTAATTGAATCATCTACTTTAGCATCTTTTGGTGAACAGAATAAGAAAGGGAAAGAAAAAATCATGTGCAACTATTGCAGGAAGAAAGGACATATAAAGGAGAAATGTAACAAAACAATTGGTTTTTCTCTTGACTTCAAATTCAGTAAATCAAACTGAAAAGGAAAGATAGTGGCTAATGCAGTTAACTCATATGGATATGATGTTGCAAGCAACAAAGCTAATGATTTTGCTCAAATCCAATAAACATTCCCAATGACACTAAATAAGAATCAGATGAAAAAATTGCTAACTTTTCTAAATGGACAAGATATAGTATAACAAAATATTTCGACAGCTCAATCACCAAGCTCTAACTTTGATATTCACAATACACAGCCAAGTGATATGGGTAATGTGTATTATTCCAACTTCGTAGGTATATCTTTTAGCCTTCCTTTTTCATTCACTACAGGCATATTTTATGCATTTTAGACTATTACAACATCGCTGCATGATAAATGGATGTTAGATATAGGTGCTTCTGATCATATGTGAAGTAATGCTTCACTCTTGCATAACATTAAATTTGTTAATATAAAATACTTGTATTTTGAATATATTGTTATTATTATGTCTTTGCATATTTTACTAACCTATTTCTTTCAGTTAATTAATTAAGACTCATTACTAACTTCAGTTAGGTTTATGCATCGTAAACTATTTAGTTTTATTTGCTTATTTGATTAATATGCATTCATCTCTATTCGGAAAATTTTCGGACACTACCATAAAGTAGACATTTGGCTAAAAAAAAAACATAGCTAATTTTCTCAAAAACATCACATATAGTTATTTGTGACATTTCTGTTTCATCACATAAAGCATCGTCAATTATCCACAGTTGAAAACTATAGGCAAAATTTTTAGAAATCATAGATAAAAAGTATTAGCTATGAAAATTTTTCGTAACTAAAAATTGAATATTGGCGGGAAAAAGTTGGCACCAAATGACTGATAACAAAAATAAAACGTAGCTAATAGTTTTTGGTTACATTTTCATAGCTATATAATATTAGCTATGTTTTTTATAACGTAGCCAAATATTTTTAAGTATGGTTTTTATAGTGTAGCCAACTTATTTGCTACGCTTTTCATAACGCAGCTAAATGTTATTTTCTATGTTTTTAATAATTTTGCCATAAGTTATTTGTTACTTTTTTAATCCATGATATTTTAACAATATGTTTTGTATATAATGTATCGACATGTTCTTTATCATGAATTATTTTCTTATTATTATAAAATTAAATTGTAGATAATATTATTAATTCAAAATGTCAAGCATTGTATATATAAAATAAAATTATATAAATATCATTAAAGTATACCAACAAAAATAATATAACATTAAAAGATGATCATGTAACAGATATTGTCAGCATTGAGCCTTGGCCTAGCCAAACTCTCACGGTTTTGCTCTTCCCACTCTTGGGAAAACGCATCTATAAGGGAGAGGTTTCCATAACCTTATATGACCTACTTCGTTCCCCTCTCCAATTGATATGGGAATCTAACATTCTACCCCCTCGGAGGCCTAGCGTCATTGCTAGCCTACAGGCCTGGATTCACCCTTGGAGGCCTAGCGTCCTTGCTGGCACACAAGCCTAGATCCACCCCCTTTGGAGGCCCATCGTCCTTGCTGACATACCGATCCGAGTACTAACTCTGATACCATTTGTCACAGCCCGAACCACCCGCTCACAGATATTGTCCACTTTAGGCCTTGGCCACCGATATCAAACATCATGAAAACACCCGTCGGTCACCAGTAAATTTAATCGGGACTCCACCCTGAGTGTCAAACTCCACCTCTGCAAGCTCCAAATCATGAGTAGGATAGTTTAATTCATGCTTCTTTAACTGTCTAGAAGCATGTGCAATCACTCGCCTAGCCTGCATAAGTACACAGCCAAGATAACAGCCTGGACCACCCGCTCACAGATATTGTCCGGGCTGTTACAAATCATTTTTCTTATACAAGATACTAATTAATGACAACTGGAACAATTTTTATAGACAAAAAAGTAAATAAAGAGATCAGTTTACAAATTATAATATGTTATGCGCATATTACAAAAATATTAAAGCATAACCCGAACGACCACCTAGTGTAGTCCATGTCTATAAAACCGTAATCATCTAAAGAGCTTAGTTAAAATCAACTAAAAAATTGTGAGTATTGATACAGTAAGTATTCGATTCTGATTAAAGCAAACACCACAAAACTTTACCATTCACAATATAATCACTCATTAGTTGCATCTTCATCCATTTTATAATTTGAGAAAAAAGTGTTAAATTTAAATTATAGTAATACAGGAAGTGAAAGAAAAAAGTATAGGAGATAGAATTAATACCCTTCATTTTTCTCTTCATTTCTGTCATAATCTGGGCCAAGTAATCTTTTAAATAACATATCATGTTTTACTAATTTTGCTCGAGTTTCTTGTCTCCTGATTACCTCAACTTATAATGCAAACTTAAGCTTGTTTTTTTTTTCCCTTGAAGGTGTTCAACGAATGTTTTATATGTTAAGGTTGAAACGTTTGGCCTAGAGCCAAAGCAAAGGTCGTTTCACATAGCCATAACAAATACTAAGTACTTATTACAAATATCTTACTAAGCTCATTCCCCTCAGATATAGACTTCTCAAATAACTCTTGCATTTTATTTTAAAATTAAAAAATAATATTCAATCCACATATTACTACTTACTACTACATTAACAAATGAACAAAAATATTAGAAAAACTTCTATACTTACATAATTATTTTCTACTTCTTCTGATACTCATCCTTTACCTTATAATGAGTGACTTTATATATTATGATCCTATCACACTCTTTTCCATTTAGTTCCTTTCTCTCTCTATTTTATGAAATAAAAATACAAGGCAAAATAACTAATTTGGTGGTTATTAATTTAAGTATACTTGCAAACATAGATCTTACATATTCATTTTGGACAACTACAAATGACTTTTGACACTTGATTATGAGGTGTTTTCATTTTTGATCTACTGACCTTTGCCTTCTCATAGTTTTCCTAAATCAAGAAAAAAAAACATAACTTAGTCACTAAATCATTTAATAAGATTAATGCAAGTAAATATGAAGGCAAAAAAAAAACCTTGAACTTTTGGGTCATCCAAATAATCATATAAACTATTTCAATTTTCTTTAGACATTTATTCGATAAAATGGCTTCATGCCTCCATATCATAAGGAAAAGATTTATAATACTTATATAACTTGAGACGACAATCCCTGATCCTTTGTTTTAATAATGAAGTGACACAGTTTGAGACATCTAGGTCCTCAGTATCCACAATATTCAATTTCAACTGTGAACAATAAGCAAAAATGTAATTAATTTTAAAATCATTGAAATAATATTGCATATAGTTAAAAATTTTGAAAAATTACTACAAATTTATCTAAAGCATTTTTCAAGCAAGTTGTCTTCATTTACGTCATTAACATGTTTCAGAAAAGGTAATTATGTTCTCACAACAATCCCTAATTCACTTAACAATTTTGTAGATTGGACTTCATCTATAGGACGACCTTGCTAAGTATCAATCTGTATTGACAACTTTCAATTCATTGCAAATATTTCCATATTCATGGATAAAATAATATATTTATTTTGATTCTGACAATGGAATTCTAACATAGAATATAATATGTGTGAGAAAAGACTTTAATTTCAAGTTTCCTACATTCATTCGTTGTAATTCACATCCTCTAGCTTTAACTCTACCGCTTTTTCTAATACTAGCATTGGAAGCTAACAACAAATGAATAATGATAAGAAAATATTAGAATATATAAAAATATATTTGAGCATAAGTTTGGTTGCTGGTATTAAAGATTAACAAGCCTACGCTAGTTGCTTCATTGTTGTTTGAGGCATAATAAAATTGTTGTGTATGAATTAAAGAACATTCTTTACTATTTTGAGTTTGGTCTATGCATCGTAAACTATTTAGTTTTATTTGTATCTTTAATTAATATGTATTCGTCTAACTTCAAAAATTCTCCAATGATTTTCATATATATATATATATATAAACTTTCGTATTCTTATATTTATAATAAATATTTTTGTCATACTAAATACAAAAAGTACGTATTTTGGTTAAAAGTATTAACTTGGTTGAGAATGTATAAATAATATTGAAAAGATTATAACAAGATGATTAAGAATCCTAACTTATTTATATATAAATTTTCGAGTTATTAAAATAATATTTTATTAGAATAATGAAAATGAATAGAATATTAAAAACATGTTGATATTTTTTATTTTTAATACATTTTTATAGTTTAGAAGTATTAAAACAATTCAAGCTAACCGAAATAAAGTAAATTTATTTGAATTGATTTTGCTAAATTTTTTATATGATTTGGTTTATTTAAATTATATAAGTAATTTGATTCTTATTTTAATATAAATAAATCCAAGCACCTATCATCATCCTTAATTATCTTGTCTTCTATTTAGCAAAACTCTATATCTATTCCTTGTGATTCTAGTCCTTTTAAGAGTAAAAATATATACCTCCTTATATTGACATTAAAAAGAAAACAATTTTATTATAATATATACCTCCTAAGATTGACATTGAAAAGAAAACAAATTTATTATGGATGATGATAGGTGCTTGGATTTATTTATATTAAAATAATCCCCAGTATTACTTATTAAGAAAGGTAAGTAATCCTCTATAATAGTGTGCTCTCCCAAATTCAGTTCGACTCTTTAAAAAATTCCTTCAACTTTTAGTTGATTCTCATTCCTAGGAATATCAATTCCATCCCGACCTGCTCCGCCCCGCCCATTTTTGGCCCGGGTTTGGCGAGCCATGGATGGGTCAGGGGCCGACCATTGTCCACTTGGGCTGAGTCGCGTGTCGAGTACGGGCCACGGGCAGGCCCGGCCCGCGGCTCGACAAAACGGGGTCGTTTTGTATTTTTTATATTAAAAAAATATAGACGGGCCGCGGGCCGGGCCAGCCCGCGGCCTGCCGTTTTTGAGGCCGGGCTGGGCCATACTCATTCCTAACTACAACTCTGTAATAACTCATTAGAGAATATTGGGATGTTTATTTTCTCAATAAGATCATGTGAAATGAAAGTGTGTGCAATTATTACCACTATTTCAACTCTCTCTACTAATCCATTTAAACTTAAAGTTTATGGTGAAGCCAACCCCACAACCAAATTTAGTGACAACTTGATCCCTTCAAAGATTGTCATCTCCTCCTCTGATGCATCTATGTTGTCAGGCCCTCCATTGTCTTTGTCCTCTTCTCCCACAATCAATACATTTAATTCTCAATTTTTGCCTCAATGTCCTACATACCACTTCTCATCACACTGATAACACAACCCTTTATCTCTACTGTTTGGGCTTCGGCTATGGATAATTTCTTATAATGGAAAGTAGCAAAAAAGGAGGATGTAGAGATGTTAGGTTTTGGTTCAAGTTTATTAGTAAAGGATTAACTTAAGAGGGATGACTGATATTTGGTGGATGGTTTAGTGTTTGAAATGTAAAGTTTTAATGTATTGTGGTTGGATATGAGTTATTTGGGTTTATTATTTTTGTAAGGATATAAGATAATATTTTTTAGTTTGGTTTATAGGAGATTGAAGGGACTTCTAAATGTTTCTTTAGATTGGCTAGACAAAAAACACTTAGTTTTTCTTTTCAATTCGAGCTCGCATTATTTCCTTCAAGCTTATTTGATTCAACATAAGCAATTGGATTTTCTTTTCAATTCGAGCTTCCATTATTTCCTTCAAGCTTATTTGGTTCAACATAAACAATTCAAGGCCTATATGTTTCTACTTTAGTTTTTATTTTTCGTGTTTGTTTTACTTTTTAGTTTATGTTTTCGGTTTTAGTTTCTTTCAGTTTTTATAACTTATAAAACTCACAAAAACTGAATTTTATTTTCTATGTTTATTTTTGGTCATAATCTAATTTACCATTAACTAAATATTTATTATTTAATATTAATTATTAAATAATAATTATAAATAATTTAATTTAATTTAAAACTTTAAATAATTTAAATTTACTATAATTTAAATTTAAAACATATTCAAAATATATAAATTTCAAATAAATTTTGTTTTATAGCTAATATATACTAATAAATATTAATTTAAAAGTTAAATTTTAATTATTAAATTATTTATTTTAACAAAATATAATTTTTTATTGATAATTTATTAATAAATATTATGTAAGATATTTAAGTAAAAATTTAATTTAGTCATTCATAAAACTAATTTATCTTTAAGTTTTATCTAATATGTAATTATGATTAGCAATGAAAATATAACTACATTGACCTTAATAACTAACTAGGTTTTTCTTAGTTTAAATAATAGAAACTAAAAACTAAAAACTAAAAACTGAAAAAAAAGAATAAAAGTGAAACCAAATGACCAATCAACTTTGATCCATTTAGCTAACCCGTTCACAAATGTAATATCCTATTTTTCGATATATGCTTAGGGTTCAACCCTAGATTAAGTACTGCACATACATGCATAATATTAGCATTCATACACAAATTTATATTTGTACACATTACAAGTAAGCATATGCACTCATTTGACATGTCCCGAGGTATGAAAAATGTTAAGTGAACATGAGGTGAATTATGACTTGATATGTCTTGAATTTTGGTATCATTGGATTTCAACTAGTAAATTGGAATTAAATGTTATGGATTGGAAAACAGATGAATTAAAATAAACATTTGGATTAGGAAAAATGCAAAGAGGTAGAATAATTTGATACATGAAAAATTAGGATAATTAAGCCTATAATTTGGTGACATTTGGCATAGTTAAATGTGTGACAAATTGACTAGTAATTAAATGAAAATTTTATCAATTAGTATGTGACAAGTGGACCAAGCTTGGAGCAACATGTGGACAGATTAGTAGGAGACAAATGGCAGCATTATGAGTGGATTAGTGGCAGTTTAATTGTTGAACAAATGGCAATACATGCCTTAAGACATATGGCTTTGTAATTTGATGACACCTAGCTAACATGTTAAAGAGGTAAGATGAGTTTCTACAACTGCCTTCATTCTCCTTCACCAACGAAATCTTGCACGAGATTTTTCTCTATAATTTTTCTGAACCATAGCTAAGCTACTATATGAAAATCATATGTTAACCCTTCTCAAATTAGCCAAGAAATCAGCTAAAAGTGGTCTTCATATTGCTGTCCAAAAACAATCTGTTTTCACATAGAGTTTGTGATTAATCTTGCATGATTGGAGACTTGGTTTAATCTGAAATTTTGTGTTCAATTGGAAGTCTAATAGATAAGTAACAATATGAGCTTTAAGGCATGTTAAATGGTATGAGAATGATGCTTGAATTGGAATGAATTGCATGTAAGGTTGATAATCAAATGTGCTGGAATATGCTAGATGGAGTGTTTCCACTGAATAGGCATCTGTATTTTAGCCATAACTTGATTTGTAGATATCCAAATGGGGTTATTTTAATTGTAAATTAAACTAAATACATATGGATACAATTTTCATGCAGGAATAAAATTTTAGTTCTGTCTCTAATGGTTTTGAAATTGGGCTTGAAGTTGAGTTTCGAATTCTGTGACAGGTTAAGAACAGTCTGTAGTGCTTTGGGTATAACTCTGGGAATAATGAACCAAATTGTATTAACTTTAGTTCATTAGAAACTTAATACATATAGAAACATTTGTTTAGAAGAACAAATTGCCCAAAAATCTCAGTTTTTATGTCAAAATGGCCATGAAAAATTGATTCAAAAATCTGTCCTAAGAAAAACTGAAAATTTGTAGGGAAAATGAGAGATTAGCTTCTGTCACGATTGTTGGCAGTGCTTTTACATGGTAATCTTCAATTTATGCAATGTTTGAACCAATTAAAGATGAGATACTTAACTATGATGCATTTGGACTTGATTAGGACTTGAAATGAACCTAGGTTGATGCTTGATAAGTTGGTTAAAGTATTGGATAAGTTGAAGATGTTAATTGATGCTATACTTTAAAGAAAGGAATGTTTCGCAATAATGTATCTAAGTTGGGAATGAGTGAGTGTTAAAGGAATGAAATGTTCATATCAAAGAAAATGTATTCCAAAGGTTATGACTATTGTATTATAAATGAATGAATGAGAATTGAGAATTATATAAATACTTGTAATGCTAGAAAAGAGTTAGTAAATGTATGGTTATTGAATTGAGCATAATTAACTTAAATGTGGACAAGACATATTTTAGTATAAATTTTGCATGATTATGAATTATGATTAACATGCCAGGGAAGGTCATTGAGCATGTATAGCACATGGCACATATATATGTGCATAATTAAATATGTATTTGATTGATCAAGCTAGTAATGTGTACAATTTTGGTATATGTATTTAGACGCTCAATACGTACGCCATCATTTCGACATTTCTGGACCATCCAAGCATTAGCTTATACAAAAGCGTACTGTGAATCAATCTAGATGATCTTCCTAGGATTGGTTTATTCTGTTTAACTTCCAATTATTGAATTGTTTATGATCTGTATGTGAATTTTGAACTTTAAAGGTCTGAGGAGTTTGATATTCGGGAATGTATTGGAAGTGTTCTGTTTGCATCTGAATTCTGAATGATTTCTGAATACTTAACAAAAAGTTGAATGCGGGACTGAAGTCTGATGAATATGAGATTTTGTCTGTGCATCATAAGTAAATGTTATTCATGACATATTCTATAATTTGATGCATTACATTAAATGCATGTTCAGATAAAGGCGTTGTGACCGGAGTAGCCAGTATGAAAGAGCTATAAGCTCATAATTTTGTTATCTGCACATAGAGCCTGGCTCTATGATTTCTACATCTGACTGAACCTTTAATGGTGTATTTGTATCTGAAAGGCAATCGGTCATAAAAAATAATAATGAATCTGGAGTCTCATATGCATTTGCATTTGTATATTTATGATTATGAAATATATGATTGTGAAACCTTTCCTGGAATTATGATGATAAAGTGATATGCCATGATAATGTGATTGATTGGGTTATACATGTTCTAAAAGAATGTATGTGCAATGTGTGACATTCATTATGTTTTAAAGGATTGTAAACTTTCTCATGTTTGATATGTAGAACTTTTGTATAAAGGATTGTAAACTTTCTCATGTTTAGTAAGGTAAATATTTGTTTTACTGAAGACAATGTAAACTTTTGTGAATGAATGAAATGAAGAGTTAAGGTTTTAAGTATTATGTATTTTTTATGATGCCTTTTAAGAGATTATGTTTGCTCTAACATACCATTGTCATAG
>JANQBM010000007.1:2646328-2667063 GCA_025594535.1 Erythroxylum domingense
CGAGGCCCAAAGCGGACAATATCTGTAAACGGGTGAACTGGGCTGTTACAGTCTCAACCATTATCATCAACCTTATCCATGTTAGATAAAATTGATATATTTCATCCTAATCTCTGCCGTCCGATTGGATTTCATCATCATCTCAACCGTTAGATGGATTACATCCTTAATTATTTTAGAAATCTACCTTATCCACGTTAGATAAATTTGACGAATTTCATCCAAATCTCAACCGTCTGATTGGATTTCATAATCATCTCAACCGTTATTATCAACCTTATCCATGTTAGATAAAATAGATATATGTCGTCTTGATTTCAACCGTCCAATTGAATTTTATCATCTTCTCAACCGTTAGATGGATTACATCCTTAATCATTTCAAAACTTATCATTAACCTTATCCATGTTAGATAAAATTGACGAATTTCATCCAAATCTTAACCGTCCAATTAGATTTCGTCATAAACTTAACCATTGGATAGACTTTGTAAGTATCTCAACCATAGCAAGAACTTTTATAAATATCATCCTTTACTAAATCAAATAAGCATCAATTTATTGAAATGGATTATGACATTGGAGGTCCTTCTAATATCAAATTCTAAGACATGCTATGATCTTCATCTTCATCGTCATCATCATTAAGTGATGATAAATTTGAGTCGATGATGCATGAAGATGAAATAGCCATACCAAATTTGATACAGAAAAATAACTTAGGAATTGAGCTTCTTCGAAATTAACAAAACAACTAAGGTGGGCATCGTGGCTCCATCCCAGGGCATATAGTGATCAACTGCGATCGTGAAGCTATAGATCATAATTTATTCGTAGATTATTTTTGCGAAAACCCGCGATATAATGATAATATGTTTTGGCGACGATATCAAATGTTCCGAAGTTTGTTCCTTCGCGTTGCTGATGCTGTAAAAGAGCATGGTAGCTATTTCCAACAATGAAGAGATGGGCTTGGTATACTTGGATTATTCACTCTACAAAAAATAACAGTCGTATTACGGATGTTAGCATATAGTATACATGCGGATGCTACGGATGAGTACGTTACAATTGGTGAGTCAATAACAATTGAAGGCTTCAAGAGATTCTATCATTCCATTGTCGAGATTTTTGCAGAGCAGTATCTTGGATCACCAAATGCTAACGATAGTGCAAGACTTCTTCATATTGGTGAGCAACGTGGTTTTCCAGGAATATTAGGTAGTTTTGATTGTATGCATTGGAAGTGGAAAAATTATCCGACGGCTTAGTCGAGACAATATGTTGGACGTTCAGGATCATCAACTATTATTCTTGAAACTATCACTGATTACAATTTGTGGATATGGCACGCTTATTTCGGTATGCTAGGTACAAATAATGACATTAATGTGTAGGAATCTTGTATTTACTTTCTAACCTTGCTCAAGGTATCGCTCCTCCTGCTCATTATATTATTCAAGGAAAAAAATTTAATATGGGATATTATTTAGCTGAAGGGATTTATCTGAAATGGTCCACCATTGTGCAAACAATTCATGAGTCACATTCTGTAAAAAAAATATTTTGCAATGAGACAAGAGTCATGTAGGAAGGACGTGGAGGGTGCATTCGGAGTTCTACAATCACGATTTGCGATTAGTAGGGGACGACACGTTTTTGGAAAAAAAAATTTGCATGATATCATGACTGCTTGCATTATTATGCATAATATGATTGTTGAGGATGAATGCGATCTAAATGGACCAATCACAGGTATAATGGAAGCTCCAAAATTGACTGTAGAAAGGGTAATAGATGAAAATACCCAATTTCAACAATTTCTTGCTTGGTATAAACAAGTCAAGGATAAAAATATACATATCGAATTAAGATATGCATTAATAGAACATTTATGAGAACAATATACTAATTCAGATGATTAGTGGATTATGCTATGTTTATTTTCAGTGGTGATATTATCTTTTAATTTTTTTGGTGTAATGAATGTTCTGTGCCTTTTTTTAATGTTAAAATGTTTTGATTTATGAAATTTAATAAAATTGATGTTTGATATTACGTAATTATATTGTCATTTACTATAATTAAATAATATAAAATAGTACAATATATCTCATATATTATTTCATTTAATATTATCAAATAACAAATTATAATTTAATTGAAAATTTATTATTTATTATCATAAAAATATACTAACAATAATATTTTGAACAAAAATATAAATGAAAAAGTAAAATCGGGTTAATTTTATAAAATAATTTTAATAATCATTAATGAAAAGTAAAAAAGAATATGCTGAGAATATTCTTTTTTAGTATAAAAAATAAAGTTATAAATTGGAATAAAAAATATTGTAGCATTTCTAAAATAGAAAAAACTCTACTCTATTTTGAAAGAATGGGTTGAAGATGACCTTATGCCAGCATTCTGTGCAGCAAACATGAAAATATTTGAAATCCAAATAGTATTCAAGCAAACTAGATCTAGAAATACAAATACAAAAAGTGAAGAATCACACAGATGTTCAATATCATTAGAGTGCCTATTTGATTAGCTTTTCTTAAATTGTGGACAAGTTTCCAATCAAAATAACAACAAAAGCTAAAAAAGTATTTGATTCTACCCTTGAAATACTCCCAGCTAAAAGTCCCCTCCTTAACTTGAGCAGCATCCAATTCTCTTCAGAACAGATGTATCTTGTTTGACGTTGATGGTCTCTCCCTTCGATGGAACAGTAGAGGTGGATCCATCACCACCACCCTCAACTGCCCTCCTACTCACAATCTTGTATATCTGGGTAAGAATTTCAGTGAAAGCATTCTCTACATTTGTTGCATCAAGTGCGGAAGTCTCCATGAAGTAGAGGGACTCCTTCTCAGAAAAAGCTTTACCATCCTCTGTGGATACAGCTCTCAGGTGTCGAAGATCAGACTTGTTTCCAATCAGCATGACCACAATGTTAGGATCCGTATGATCCCTCAACTCCTTCAGCCACCTCGCCGCATTCTCAAATGTAGCGTGTCTTGTGACATCATACACGAGCAAAGCACCTACAGCTCCTCTGTAGTAAGCACTGGTAATGGCCCGATACCTACGTGGGAAATACAGCAACAAAATATAGCTCCATCGGACTTGTCCACGGTATTTTAAGGACAGTAACTAATAGGAGTTGAAATAAGAGTTTCTTTTTATTGGCCCATGTAGTTGAATTGCAATTGCCATGCATCCTATGTTACGCATATTCAGGGAAAAAATAAAACCAGCTTTTACATACCAATCTGCAGTGCTAACTTGCAGTTTTAGCTAGGAAAGAACATAGATGCACAAAAAATCCAAAAATTAGTATCTGTTGATTCACCAAAAAAGATGAAACATGATATTTCAAAGACACAACCTTTGGTTTGGCCAATTAGAAAATCTGATGAAGTATTATTCAGCTGTATACAGGGTTGGAAGGTTTAGATATTTCCTATACATACGTAGGGTTGGTGGGTTGACATTCATAGTTAAGTTCGACCACCAAAACATAGCACTCTCAATCTTTTGGGTAGTGGCAAGGGGTAACACAAAACTTCCATGGGATTTCATGCTTGCTCATTTACAAGCTTAAAGAACCAAGAACAGACACATTAATATCAAATGTGGACCAACAATGCTCACAGAGAACATTCTAAACATATGCAAGAGAGTTAGGTGGCAAGAGAAAAAAACAAATGATTAGCAAGGTTGTATAACAAGTCTAATAAATGGAAGATAAATATTTGACAGAATAATCAAGGATGTGCACGTAAAGTTACCTTACATTTACCTGCCAACTTGACATTAAACCAAACCAAATTGAACAGAAGTCCTTAGAAGGTACACTGTGACCTCCACAAATTCGAACATGAATGACATGATTATTGGTGCAAGTAGCTCACATCAATTTGGCCATCACAATTTTAGTCTTTGTTCAAGTTACCATATCGTGAAAAGAATCAATTACCTGATTTCACAAAGGTTTCAAATGTTCACCAATTTATTATCTGAGAAGATATGATGTTTTTTGTCCATCCGAAAGTAAAATTCCTGTTCCAAGACTAAAACGTACACACCTTCTGATCCAGTATACAGTAATGATTTAGTTTTTCAAGTTTAATGGGGAAATTAAAGCTTCAAGTATGCCCAATGTCTATAATTGGTGAAGAGTGAAGAATATCATATCAAAAACTTTGAACATAAAATAACATTCACTGCTTTGGAATCAACTTCTTTCTCTTTCCGATTTTCCTTTCTTTACGAGCACAAACTAGGGACATGGGCTGAGTTCTCTAGTTCCCATTTATTAATTTGTTTTCCTAAGTGTACAAACTAGTACCATCTCTTGCAAACTTGTTCACTCTTTGTTAGTTAAGGTAACTTGTAGTTAGGAATGACCCTGAAGAGTATGTCCTTTCAATCTTTTAGTCTACTCTGCATCCCTTTCCCCTAACTAGTCACCCAATTGCCAGATTTTTAAAAGATATGCATCAAATATTTCTTTGGAAGAGTAGCTAAGAAAATTTTAAAAATAACGATTAAATTTGAGATATGAATAAAAATAGGTCACTCTATTATCAAAGATATCTATAGAAGATAAATGTTATTTTACGGTAATATAGAGGAAATGTCAGTACTATAAAATACTTGAACACTGAAGGAGACTATCACATGAGGAAAGGTTATTTGGTAGATGTGTGAAATTCTATACAGATGAGCTCCAAAACTTTATAATTATTCTCGAATGCATATTATGATGAACAAACTGTCTTTTCGGTTATGGCAAGATAAACAGTAAGGTAACTACTCTCGAAAGAACTTCCTCAATCGTCTTGCAAGCCAAACAAAGTTCACCTAAGCTAGGTCTATTTAGAGGCTCATTGTTGGATGTTGGTAATAAAGAAAATCTTTTTAAAGCTATTTCTAAGCCAGATTTTCTCCACGTACACTAAAAACTGCATCAACGAGTCAGTCAGGTTAATGTAGTTGTTGATTTGAGGAATTGATGTGTTCCAGCTGGGGCAGTTCACAAGAACAGTTAGGAGGAGATTTTTGCCAGCGATATCCTGTCTATCTCCTTATACAGATATATGTTTATATATATCAAATTGCAATTTTTGTTCACTAAGTCTTTTCTATGTAGTTTCCTTTATCTTTCCAGAGTTTCAACCCTGCCAAAGAATTGAATGACAAGTTGGATCAATTATTAGATTATACAACCAGATGCAGCAAACAACAGTGCCAAGAACTTGAGGCTTAGGCACATATCAGATTCTTGGCAAATAGTCAATACTCCTCTACATCTTAGATCTTGCTCTAAACAAATAGCTAACCCATTTGAGTTTCAAAAGCCATAAATTGATCTTAGTTTCTTCAAGCTATCATTTTACGATAGCCAAAGCAGCTTTTTGACATAAATTGATGAAGAAAATAACTCGATAATCCTCTTCATGTTTATCTTATCCTCACAATTAGTTAGACCATTTGTTTTCACAAGCCATATATTGATCTTATTTGAGAAAAAATACAAGTTTCCACTTTCACAATAGCCAAAGCAGCTTTTGGCATGAGTATATGAAGATCTACTAACAAAACAAATCCATTGAAGATTAACACCTTCTATCCTGAATAAGATGCTTAAGCCTTCCAATCTGAAAACCAGCGGGGTGCCAAATTCTAATGCTTAGCTCAACAAAAATAAAACGAGGTTCCTCAATAAACTAAAATAAATCTCAAACTTCACAGATTATCATACCAACTACAGAGCATTTTTAAGTCAAATAACAAGTATATATGCAGAAAACCATCAAGACAAATTAGCATAAACCTCACCAGACAATAAGTTCAACACAAACCTGTGATATCTAAAGCCATAAACTCGAGAGTTTCATGTAAGGTATTGAAATTCTTACAATCAAACATATTATCCAGTTGAATCAATCAGGGTCAAGGTAACAACCAAAACAATAAATAAAGATGTAGATTGGAATGGCTAAATATGTTATAAAGGTCACGAAATTGTGATCGCAGACTAACCAACAACATCTGGCGGCACCGAATTGAAAACCCAATTCATTAACGCCACCACTTTTTCCTATGGGAGATGCAAAACCCATCGAGAAGGAACAGAAACACTAAATCCCAGATAAACTACACCTATAAAGCATTAACAATAAAAATAACAATAGAAACAGAAGAAAAAAGGAAAAGTAAAAGATCAAACCTTTCTTGACCAGCAGTGTCCCAAATCTGGGCTTTGATGACCTTAGAATCAATACTCAAACTTTTGGTTGCGAACTCAACTCCAATAGTAGACTTGGATTCGAGATTGAACTCGTTTCTAGTGAACCTTGAAAGTAAGTTGGATTTACCCACACCAGAGTCACCAATCAGGACCAGCTTGAACAAGTAATCGTAGTCATCTTCAGGTTTATATCCTGCCATATCACTCCTTTTCCCTCAACTTCCAAAAGAATAGGTTTTGATCGAATATCAGACAAAGCGTGCAAGAAAGTTTAGTTCTTGCTTGTTGTTTCGGTTATAGAGTGACCGAGAGTACGGTTAGTTTGGTGTACTTTAGAAAAAGGTAAAGGAAGTGATTGGAAGTTCTGTCTAAACTGTATTGAAAGAAAATGACAGTGGACTCATATTGTCTTGCTTGGCTTCAACGTGTCTCTAAGAAGCAAAAAGATGACCTTTACTTGAACTTTAACGTAGGAGTGCTTGTAGCATATAACATTTACTTTGAGCAGATTAGTGTTTATTTAGGACAGTGGACTGTTGTCTTCGGGTCTTTTAAACAACGGAAAGTGAAAATGAGTTAATTATAAATAAAACTACCAAAAACACGCAAAGATTAAGCGTTAAGACATAATTTTGTTGTTTTTTATAATATCATTTGGACATTATTCTTATTAATTACTTTTACTAATTAATTCTGCCATTAAGTGATTGATTGCAAGCAAATAGTGGCAACCATGTACCATAAAGTTTCATGAATATGTAAAAGAATTGGGAGCCAAAAAATCAAGGGAATCCCATACTCCAGCAATGAGCTTGACAGGGCCTCTCACCAGTAATCTCCACAAGAACATTCCCCATTTTTGAAATGGTGGAACCTGCTGGTGTCTCGCACTATAATTTCTCTGTTCTTGTATTTGGATATGAGTTTGATAGCAACATGGCAATCACTGCAGACCCTCAGGTTCTTCATTACCCTTATTGGTACCCCAGGTGGAATAGTGATTAAAGCAAAAGCAATAGCCAATTTTTCACTGTGTTGCACCAAATTATTTTCTTTCTCCTCGTTATCCATATCATGCAAATCTGAGCCAGTATCAGCCACGTAGCCCAGCAGCTTCAGCTCCTCCATTAGCTGTTTCAAATACAAGTCAATCTCCTCTGATCTTGGATGTGACTTATCACCCATGGAGAACTGGTGAACCTGATTTTTCACTTCCAACCAGCTTATACCAGGTTCCTTCTTCACATTCTGATCTCTCATGGCCTTCCTCACCTCAGAAACATCTTGCCATCTCTTGGCAGAAGCATGAATGTTTGCGAGCAGCACATAGGAAGCTGAATCCTGAGGATCAAGTTTAAGAACCTCTCCAGCAATTCTTTTTGCCATGTCCGCATTCTTGTGGATTTTGCACGCAGATAACAAAGTTTTCCATATGATAGCATCTGCTTTTACAGGCATTGTTTTTATCATGGCCTCTGCTTCATCCAAGCAACCCGACCTACCAAGTAAGTCAACTACACAAGTATAGTGTTGCAGGCTAGGCTTCAAGCCATACTTTCCAGTCATCAACTCAAATAATTTCATTCCTTTATCCTTCAGCCCACAATGACTACAAGCATAAAGCAGGCTTAAGAAAGTAACCTCGTTTGCCTCCAAATCTTCCCTCTCCATCTGCTCGAACAAGTCAATAACTTCCTCTCCTAGTCCGTGAAACCCATAAGCAGCAATCATTGCGGTCCACAATACAACATCTGAATCTTGGCACTCGTAAAAAGCCTTCACAGAGTCCTGCAAACATCCACACCTAGAATACATGCTAATTAATGAGCTAATCACCCCAACAACAGAACTAGCGCCAGTCTTAATGACTTCACTATGAATTTGTTGACCCTGACCGAGAGTAGCCATCTCTGAGCATGAACTAATTACACTCACGAATGTTATTTTATCAGGCCTAAATCCTGCCAGTTTCATCATATTGTATAGGTCTAAAACTTCCTCAGATAAGCCATTTTGAGCTTTACCTGCAATAAGGGTGTTCCAAGCAACCAAATTACGCATTTGCATAGATTTGATAACTTCTTCGCCTTCCCGCAAACTACCACTTTTCATATACATGTGAGCCAAAGAGCTTCCAACTACCAAATGGAATTGAAATCCACATTTCAAGACGTAGGCGTGAACTTGCCTGCCAGCATATAGAGCCTTCAGGCCTGCACAACCTCTAAAAACACTGCCTAAGGTAAATTCATCGGGCCAAAACCCCAATTCATACATTTCCTTAAACAAACTCATACCCTCTTCATTAAACTCAAACTGGATCGTCCCAGCAACCATTGCATTCCATGTGGCAACATTCCTCTCGCCCATTTCATCAAACAAGTTGTGGGCGCCCTCCAAATCGCCAATTTGCAAATACCCATTAATCAAAATGTTATGAGACATGATATTTCTTATCGGAAGAACGTGAAACAAGGTTAATGCCGTTTGAAACTGTCCAATTTTGGAGTACATGTTGAGGAGGTGATTTGACACAAACTTTTGCTTTGAATAACCAGAAGTAACTACCAAAGAATGGAGCTGTTTCCCCAAAATAAGTGACTTCTTTCGTATGCAAGATTGAAGAAGATGAGGGAATAAAGATGGATCGGTCCATATCTGGGATCGAAATCTCTCAAAAGCTTCTTTGGTGTGACCTTTAGAACAGAGGTTTGTGAAGTCTAGTACAGTATGACAAGAAGTCATAGACAGAAAACGAGCGGTAAATAGACGGAGGCTGGCGACGCAGGCCTTACCCATGCCTCTAGTTTTGCATAATTGGTTTGTTCTACTTTTACATCACGTTACAAGGGAGTGGGCCTCCGTTTCCAAATCCTTAATTATTTTTACTTGTTTCGCGACAAGTGAAAGGTGAAGAAAGAGTTGAATTTTCTCAACCAAAGCAATCAGTCACTGTCCGATTAGTTTGATCTTGTTGGTCGAATGCCACTTACTGCATTTGTTTTTGAAGTAAAGCAAATTACAGATGAGAATAGGAGAGAAACAACTAAAGGATAGATTCAGATTGTGATAGATTTCCAATTAGTATATGAGATTAGTGTACAGACTACCAAAACATACACAATTATACAAATGCAGTAATGGACTGAAGGCCATAGACAGCCGAATTTCATATGCAACCAGGTGTGTGATACCGAAGTTTCATACGCAACCCGTTGTATGATACCGATACATATTCATGCTAACTACAGAGTCACTTTTGACGGAACCGAAGGAGAAACTCGATTTTCAGCAGGAATTTCAACAAATTCTGAGAGAATGGCTCGGAACTCATCACCTGACATGGTTTCCTTCTCGAGCAGAACTTCTACAATCTTGTCTATGGCCTCACGATTATTCCTAATGTGGTTAAGTGCAATCTCGTATGCAGTGTCTGAAATCCTCTTGATAGCAGCATCAATGTCTTCAGCAAGCTTTTCGGACATTGAATTTCTTGCCATCATTCTCATGATTACATCAGCACTTTGAGCTGATAAATCCATAAGTGACCACGGACCAATTTCAGACATACCAAAAGTGGTTACCATCTGTATACGAGATTAAAAACATGTTACTCAGTTTCATTAAAACTGACAGAATAAACAAAGCTATAGAAGGCTCTTCAGACTTGCAGACAACCAAGACAAAAAGAAAAAATGTAATACAAATCAACTTGGGATGTAAGCGCAGCAATGTGGTTCTTCAAACTTATGATCGCAATGAAATAAGAGTAAAACTCAAATACAGTGTGGTTCTTCAAACTTATGATCGCAATGAGATAAGAGTAAAACTCAAATCTTTGTACCTTTTCCTTCTTTAATATTATTCTCAGTCCTTCAAGCTAATTAAGTAATGCAGATCATTTTTCTAGAAAAGATAGTAAAGTAAACCTTTTGGTAGTAGATGGAAAATAGAGGAGCTCTGACTTACCTGCTTAGCCAAACTGGATATTTGTTGCAGATCACCAGCAGCCCCTGTAGTCACCTCAGGCTCACCAAAAATAACTTCCTCGGCAGCCCTGCCACCAAGTCCACCAACTATTCTAGCAAAAAGCTGTTGCTTGGAGATCAGGGTTGGGTCATCTGAAGGAATAAACCAGGTGAGGCCTCGTGCCTGACCACGTGGAATCAAGGTGACCTTTTGAACTGGATCATGCCCTGGAGTTAATGTCCTGAATAAACAGATCACGTAACCACATTATCAGTTTTGTTTTCCTTTCTTCATTTATAAACTGGGATAGGAATGAACACAAGTTAGAGAGACACAATGAGGAGATAATTAACAAGTCATGGCTAAATTGTAAGTAAAACTGAGAAGAAATTTAAGAGCAAAACCAGGAAACGAATTACATTCTACTTGAGATTTCACATACATTATATTTGGACTCTAAATAGATAAGGATTTGGTCAAGTTAGTATTCCATAGGACATATCCTATCTGTGTTTCAGCTGGTCTTCAAAATAAGAATTTAGTGACATATATATGTACAATGCTAAATTCAGAGGTAAAGACTAGTGTATAATGCCCCATAGAAATGTATTCTTGCTCTTTTCTTCCCAGATGAGAATTTCAATAGATAATTCAATGGTCACTTACTCTTTCAAAGGGGGATTCAAATCTAAACTTGAAGGATCCTACTTATATCACATGAGCATGTTCAGAACATCTGCCATCTACTTGGATTCTTAGCTCTACCACAAGACAAAACTACACATGATAATATTTGGAAAAGAAAATTAACTAGGTCATCAACGTACCCACAAATCGCATGGCCCACTTCATGATAAGCGACAAGACTCTTACTCTTCCCATCTGTCATAACTGTTCCTTCCATTCCAGCAACAATCCTATCAATTGAGTCATCAACCTCTTTGGAAGATATAGCAGTCTTTCCACGTCGGCCAGCAAGGATAGCTGCCTCATTCAAGAGGTTAGCAAGATCAGCTCCACTGAAACCTGGTGTTCGCATGGCTATCACATCAAGAGAAACATCTGCATCAAATTTCTTATTGCTGGCATGGACTTTTAATATCTCTGACCTGCCTCGAATATCCGGAACATCCACAGTCACCTGTGCCAAAGCTTTGTTTAATATCTATTTGAATGTCTAAAACGCAAGTTATCAGAATAAGTGCCACGTATTTCTACCTGTCTGTCAAAGCGTCCAGGTCTCAATAAAGCATTGTCAAGAATATCTGCTCTGTTAGTTGCTGCAATAACAATAATGCCAGTATTTCCCTCGAAGCCATCCATTTCTGTCAAAAGTTGATTAAGAGTCTGTTCTCTTTCATCATTCCCTCCACCAATTCCTGTCCCTCTTTGCCTTCCAACAGCATCAATTTCATCCACAAATACAATGCAGGGAGCATTTTCTTTGGCTTTCTTAAAGAGATCACGAACACGAGAGGCACCAACACCGACAAACATCTCAACAAACTCAGAACCTGATATGGAGAAGAACGGTACACCAGCTTCTCCAGCAATTGCCTTGGCCAGAAGAGTCTTCCCAGTTCCTGGAGGACCAATAAGAAGCACCCCTTTTGGAATGCGGGCACCAATTGCAGTGAACCTCTCAGGTTTCTTCAGAAACTCAACAACCTCCATGAAATCCTGCTTTGCCTCATCAACTCCAGCAACGTCGTCAAATGTCACTCCAGTGTTTGGCTCCATTTGAAACTTGGCCTTAGACTGGCCAAAGGCCAAAGGGAAACCAGGTCCACCAGGACCTCCCATTCCTCCAGATGAACGACGAGAAAGTAGGAAGAGACCCCCAATTAAAATCAATGGAAAAGCCAAATTTCCAATCAAATTAAATAACAAAGAACCCGAGTCTTCTTGAGCATTATGTGCAGAAAAGTCGATGTTTTTTTCTCTCAACTTCTGAAGAAGTTCTTGGCTGAGTCCAGGAAGTTGAACACGGACTCGCTGCACACGGTTACCCAACTCGGGAGAAATAGCCTCTACAATAGCAATGGTGCCATTCTCAAACAAGTCCACTTTTTTCACCCGGTCCTTATCCAAATACTCCAAAAACCTGGAATATGACATCCTGGAGGAAGAAACCCCTTGCTCATCAGCATAAGCTTTCCCATTCCCTAGTAAAGTGGCTGCACCAATTCCAGCATTCCGAAACAAAAGATTTAAGAAGCCTCTTCTCCCTTGATGATGCCTCTGGTCCAAAGATGCCTTGGTAAGGACTACTTTTGACCTCTTACCAGCGGATGGAAGTCTTGAAGAAATGAAAAGATGCTTGCCATAGAACTCTTTGCCCAAATTGGGCTTGTTGGTGTTGAAGCATACATCACCCACAAAACATGTTGAAGTCGCCATCTGTTACCACGGAAACGCATGTACAGTCCCAATAAGAATCCAAAGACAATATAAACATCCAACAATCAAGTTCACTTGAGACTACAAAAATTCTGCTACCAGTAATTCATGCAAAACGAAAAAGAGACACCATCAAAGCACAGCCATTCCAGAACTATTCAATCATAAATCGTTACATTGTCAACCCAAACTAGAAACTTGGACTATAAATCTAGGATATTGCACAAGTTGTTCGTCAATCCCACCTACATAAATCAAAGTTATCTATACTTAAATATGGACTTGGAAATTACAAACAAGCCAGCAGCTTTAAACAATTAACAGAAATAAAACCCTAGCAAACGAACTTAGCGACTAAAAACCAACTGAAAGAGTCTATGTCCAAATAAAACGAAACTAAAAACAAAAAGAAACAAAACCCAACATTATCATTCATATGAAAATGAAGAATTCGAAGAAAATTACGTACCTTGAAAGAAGTAGAACAGTTGCTTTACTGGGTATGACTAGAAATGAATAAAAATGGAAGGGACTAGTAAATATACAATCACTAATAAATAACAAAGCAGAAGCAGAGTTTCAAGCAAAGGATGAAAGGCTATGTGTCGTTGGCATATGGAATGCACTCAGACCTCTCTTACTATTAAACATGGGGAAGAAGAGAGAGAGAGGGTGTGGCTGGGCAAGGGTTTACGTGGCGTTTTTACAATGGTTTAGTGTTTCGTGTTTCAGTTGATCTGTTAGCGAGTTTTTCTGGCTTCTACTTCTACACAAGTAATTCTCTTGCCATTCGTATGTGTGTTTGTGGTCATAACCGCAGCAGAGATATTTTCCATTCTACTATTGGCACGTATTTCATTTTTCAGAGCCCTAATTAGATATGATATTTTTTAGGGTAAAAAAGTACAGATTTTCTCTATAATTTAATTAATTTTAAAATAAAATAAATTTTTTAAAAAATATAATCTTCTAAAAAATATATTTTCTTATATTTTTTTAAAACAATAACTACTAAGTAGAAGTCTCGCTGAAATGAGAGGACTAAGGAGGTCTAAAAATATGTAGTCTTATCTTTAATTGATAAAGAGTTTATTTTCGATAGACCTACATAAAAATGCATACTAAAATAATGAAGTAATAATAATTTAAAATAAAAATAAGATTAGACATAAAAGAAAATAAAAATAAATAAATAAATATAACTACATGCAACTTAAAATATAAAAATAAGTAATAAAATAAATAATACAATAAGTACAGAATAAGGTAAAGAATAAAAAAGATAAAATAAATAAACAAACAAGAAAGAAAACAAGTAAATAAATAAAACAAATAAGAAAATGTTTAGGTTAAGTAAGGAAATATTTAGGATAAAAATTTAAAGGAAGAAACCATACATTAAAATATTAGGTTAAATATAAAACATAAAATTCGAAAGAAAATATTTAAAAAAATCTATAAGAAAAAGAAAGATATCTCTATATGAGATTTTTTACTCGTATCATAATACGCTAAAGCTTTCTACTGAGGATCACGTCTTCCGTAAGTTTCAATAGAATCATATCATTCTTGATTACCTTCCTTCAATTCTTCTTAGGCGTTCTTTTTTTGTTTTATCTCTTATAGTCCCTAAGTATAGTCCTCTAACATCTTCTCCCAGGAGCATCAACATATCTCATATTAACATTTCTAAATCACCTAAGTTTTGTCATTCTTAATTTACATTAATATTAGCCACATTTAATTTGTTTCTTATTATTACATTCCTGATCTTATCTCTTCCAATAAAGTTGTATATCTAACGGAGCATCCTCATTTCCGCTACTATTAACTTATGACTATGCACGTGTTTGATAAGCTAATATTTTGCCTCAAAAAGTATGGTCGACCTAATCGCTACATGATAAAATTTTCCTTTGAGCTTGAATAGTATCTTCTTGTCATGTAAACTCTTGATACACTTATCTATTTAATCCACCCTTCTTGTCACGTAAAATCTTGATACACTTATCTATTTAATCCGCCCTAATTTGATATGATAAACAATGTCATCAATTAAATGTTCTTAGCATGACCACTCATTTCAATTTTTTAATTTAATTCAAACTAATTAAACTCGATGTCATAAATAATTTGAGGTAACTATAATAATTTATAGGTTTAAATTGAGTTAAGTTAGTTCGAGTCAAGCTTAAGAACTAAATTATATCATCATGTCATTAATATTTAATTAGGGACTCATATGTTGCGCTATAATTTTTAATAAAAATCATTAATATTTAATTAGTGACTCATATGTTGCGCTATAATTTTTTAATAAAAATCTAAGATAAATATTTATTATTTTTTAAAATTAAAAATTACATAAATTTTATTAAATATATAAAATTTTTAAAGGATAATTAAGTTATAAAATTTTTAAAGGTTAATTAAGTCACGCAGTCATGTGTTTTACCCCTTTTTGAACTGCAACACATTTATACTAAATGAAATTTGAGTATTGTTTGTGTAATAAATAATAACACATTTGGTCTTTCTAATATGTGTACTTTTTCATGGAAAACTTTAACCTTAAAATTTCTTAATTTAACTGTATTATGTTTGAATTTTTTAATAAGTTATTTTATATTAACATAGTTGATAGAAGTGCAATATGTAATTCCCACATAACCTATCACATTATTATATGTATTATTTTTGAAAAATAAAAAGAAATGCATTTATTTAGCAAATTTTCAACAGGAGCCAAGGAAGATAAGAAATGCTGAAACAACAAACTTAGAAAAGACAAACTACTGAAAAGTAAAGACTAATGCTTAATGATTTTAGAAAAATTTTCATCTAACCATGTCATAACTTATATCTGAGGTGAGATCTTTGAGCACTATATATTGATACATATGATGTTCAAAATTTAAAATTATCACATGTCACATCATTGTAATATTGATAAATCATTTATATGGTTATCAATGTTAATATTTCTAATTAATATGACAATGATTCACATGATAATATATCCCACAATACAATATATACTAAAACTCACATCCTCTCACTTTTTTATTCAAATGATTTAAATTGAGAAATTAAAAATTATTAACTTCAATTTATTTGCATATCCATATTATTTATAGAAGTTATTAGGCCAATAAGAGTGCCTTTGCCTATGATAAACTAAAATTAGTATTACATCCTAATTTAGATATAATCAAATTTCATTTATTACATTTACTTTATTTCATTGAAATATTATAAATCAAATATGTTTAAGTATCATTTTCAATGTTATTTCATCTTCCATTTGAATGTTTTATCTTATAAAATTTCAGGGGTTAAAGAAATTAATTTAGTGAAATTTAATTATCTCAAATCCCACATAATTGCACCAAAAATTTAAATTTCTCTTTAGATTTCCTTCTGGATCAATAGCAAATGCAACATTGTTGTCATAGCATATTATCTTACTATTTTCGCATTTGAATTCTTTTTAACTTCATACAATTATAGTTCTAATCACTTCTGATCTTTCTAAAAGGAAATTGGGGAGTGCTTCTTTGATCATAGCAACAATAATATCAACTATATTACCATAGACCTCAAAGACGATGCATTAACTTCAATGATGAGTAAAGATTTGTCAAATTTGGTGATTAAAATTTATTCATTTATTGATATATAAGTATAGGTTAATCACATATTTATTTAATTAATACAATTTTTTAGGCAATAACGTGCTTCCACATATTTAATTAATTATGTATCCTTAATTTGTAAATAAGTTATTTATTTTTATAAAAACAAAAATAAGAGAAGACTTTAAGGTATTAATTTAATGGTTAACACAACTTCCACATCCAGTATAAATCCTTATGAGTTATTTAATTTCACTTATATTTTTATTGCAGTTTTGATTTTTTCTCTAATTTTTATTTTTATTTTTAAAATAAAAAACCTATCTGGTTGAATGTCGAAGTCAATTTAATTATACTTTTATTATTGATAATAATTGAATTAATTTTATTTGAATATCTTATTAGTAAATAATAAAAATTTCAATATATCCATTA
This sequence comes from Erythroxylum domingense, assembly GCA_025594535.1. Lineage (NCBI taxonomy): Eukaryota > Viridiplantae > Streptophyta > Magnoliopsida > Malpighiales > Erythroxylaceae > Erythroxylum > Erythroxylum domingense. Next base: position 2,663,032 of record JANQBM010000007.1, read on the forward strand.
AAATAAGTTATTAAATAAGTTAAGAGTTATAAAATTTATTTATTTATTAATATTTATTTTAACTATTAAAACTAATGTTATTTGAAATTTAAAATATAAATACTGAATAATTATCAAATGTCATTTGTAAACAACTTATTACTCTTCTACAAAGTTAATCTAAAATCTGTATAAGGTTTCCTAAATTCCTCGGTAATTTTTACCAAATTATTAAGGCTTTAAAGTAATCCTAATAAAAGTAGTATACCAATCTCTAAAGGTAGTTGAGCAAATGTCACAATTTACAGATTTCTAACATCAACAACCTCTTTAACGTATTTTGGCATTCTTATCACTACCTCCAAACTATCCTCTAATGATTGCTTATCACTTTTTGATTTAGTTTTTTAGAAGGATTGGAAATTTGAATAGCATATTCTTGTCATTTTTAGAAAGACATCAATTGATAATGTTGGTTTTAAACACTCTACATGTTTATTGAACGTATCATCTATTACTTCCTTTAAATCTAACTAAATTAATTCAAATACTGCTAAAAAAAAAATTAGATACATGTGATAACAGTGATGTTTTTAGAGCCAAGATCAAATAGATTGAACTATATTTGTCGAACTCTAGAGGAGGTCTAGGCTTGACTTCTATTAGAATGATGAATAAGGTTTTCATTACTAAGAGAATTTGGAAGCTCTTTAAAGATCATAAATCATTATGGGTTTAATGAATTCATACTCAAGTCCTAAGAGAGAAAAGATTCTAGATTGTTAAACCAAAGGCTCATATTAAACAAATACTCAACCTTAAAGATGTCATCAGGGATAAGGTAAAGTGTATTATAGGCAATGGAAAAATAACCTTGTTTTGACTGGATAATTGACTTGCTTTAGATCCTCTTTAAAGGTTCTTAAACTTAATAGTTGTGGCTAATGTTTTACTAGAGTTAAATGAAGTGGCAGTGATGCTGACCCACTTAGGAATATACCCTAAAGACATATATATCAGTTTGAATCAAACTTAAGAAGCTAAAACAAATGTATGATGGAATTGATCTATTGATTATAAAGAATCAATAACCAAATTAATAAATAATTTGAATGCAACAAAAAAATCTTTGATAAGTTTAAAGTTTTAGAAAGAACAAAGGAAAGAAGCTTTAATGCTTTTAAATAAAAATATCTCAAACACGATCATTGATTGGTTATTTATAAAGAAACATCCTGATATTCTTCGTTTTATTTTTGTTCATTCTTCTTCTCTTCAATCTCTCTTTTCAATCTCAATTTGTCTTCATGTAACTACTTAGGTGTTAAAGGTACAATAGTAATGAATTTATTGTTTATAACAAATGAATACCTATTTGCAATGCCAACTTTTATGGCCCTTCTATCAAATTTCCAAGGTTTAGCATGCATAGGCACCATAACACATAACATTCGATCATGGTGCCTACCACCCAAGAAAGAAATAAACACTTGTTTAGTAACCTTAACCTCACCACATTCAATTAGTCATTGAAGATTGTATGGCTTTGTATGCTTCACAGTAGGCAAACACAATTTCTTTACAAAGATAATGCTAGCTATATTAGTATGAGTCCCTTCAATAATATTCATAATACTTACCTTGTTATAACTGTAACATCTAGTATAGATTTTTTTTCCTTTGTGGATCTAGGTCATTCTCTTCGATTTAAAGATTTAATGCTCTTATATTAATAAACATCTTGCCTTCAATGACGTACTTAACACCTTTATCAATAGTATTTTTAAATATTGGCTTAGATTCATTTTCTTTAGAATCACTCACATTTTCCCCCCCTCCATCATCCTTCATAATGATAAACCTCTTCTTTGGGTATTGGGATGTGATATAACATATTCCTAAATAATTAAAAATATTTAGTACATCTATTTTGGGAGGGTTTTACATGTCCTTTAATTATAGACATCATCTTGCTTCAAAAGAATCTCTATCATCCTTTTTCCAATCAAGAATCCAAAAATCACTAGTACCAGTGGGGTACTTAGATATTCTTTAGTGTCTCAGATAGCTACATACACCATCTCTTCCAACTCTAAATAACATTAAACTCTGCTATATTAGCCATAACTCTATTCATCCTACTTAAGAATCTTGTTCTAGTCATTTTTCTTTCCTCCTCTACATTTTCTTATATTATAACTACTTTCATCTCCTTATGATATTCTTTCACACTCTTTGATCTTTGGGTAAGAATTTGTATCGTATGATACAAATCCATGTAATAATGGTTTGGCAAATATCTCTTCCTCATAAGAGCCTTTAATTTATTCCAAGTCATTTATGATTTATTCTCATACTAGTAATTATTTGATCCCACCGAATTATTTTATAATCATTAAATTCTACTACTGCCAGCTTTATCTTTTCCTCTAAGTAACTATGGCATTCAAAGATCAATTATATTTGTGTCTCTTACTCTAAAAATGATTTAGGATCATATCTAAACTTAAAAAGAATTTATAGTCTCCTTCTCGAACTTATGTTCTCTCTTGTGCTACTAGTTATGCCTAACTCCTCTTTGAGTCATAAACCTATCCCTTCAACCTCAAAGGCTAAATCAAGGCCATTAGTTCTAAATGCATCATTCTTCTTATTACCCTCTTATAGAACTATTAAATTATGCCTAGTATACCTCCCATCATTATAAACTTAAAGATGTCATCTCCCTTTTAATTCAAAATTTTACTGTAATTGCTTCTCCACCATATCTTTAAGCTTAACATACATCATATTCATTCTCTTAACTTGTTACTGCATAGCCTATATAAAGGAAGAGTTCTATTTCTTCTCCTTCATGATGAAATTCCTTTTGAAGATATATTTAAAATCTTGGAAGAAAATTTAGTAAAAACATTTTCCTCATACACTCCCTCACGTGGTTACTCTTAAGGATGACAAACTTCTCTTATTGTTTTCCTTCATAAGTTATTTAAAGAACTAAACAAACTAAACTAAGAATTTAACCTTGGGAAATTTTGAAAAAACCCAAGAAGTATTGGTCAATAAGAGAAAAATAACTCATAGGTTAAGCAAAGAATATGGAAATTAAGTAAAACACAGAAGATTAGAAAGAATTTGAAATTATATTTGGAAATGATTTCTTAAAGTAACAGTTCTTTCACTATTTTTTTTTCTTTTTTTATAACCATATGAAAAATTGATAGGAATGGTAAAAGAAAGGAATTGAAAAAAGAGGAAATCCTAACACAAAAGTGGAGATAGGTAAACCTTAAAAATAGAAAGATAATGGAATTTAATTTTTTATCCAAACTTTAAAAATAAGTAAACTACGTAAGAAAAAAGAATTATAAGGAATACAATTTTCTCTACCTTTTTTAAGGAATATAACATAATTTGAACAATAAAAAATGAAAAGGATAGCCTCAACTGATTTAGAATTAAGCTCTGATACCAACTGATATGAACCTATCTAGGCATATACCCTAAAGAACATAAACATGTTTCAATCAAACCTAAGAAACCTAAAATAAATGTATAAAAGAATTAACTTAGATGCTACAAGGAGCCAAATTCAAAGTATATAAATATTAAACAAAAGGAATTATTTGATAACTCTAAAGTTTTATGAAGATTTAGGCAAAGAAGCTTCGAAGTTCTCAAAAAATAAATATCTCAAAACTATCTCAGATTGAAAGAATGTTGCCTTTAATATACATTTTTAAAAAATTAGAATTTTAATTCAGCATAACCTGGGACACGACCATGGATTAGGACATGTTGGTTTCAAATATGTTAATGCTAATGACTATGATTTAAGACATGCTCGTGACTAAGACTGCAGATCTTCTTATAATTATGTTAAGTTAGGCATAGTCTAAGGCATAATTGTGCCTGAAATAATGGCTTCACTTATAACTTTGTGAACTTAGGCATGATTTAGGTCACATTTATATTGAATATTATCTTTAATTAAAGATAAATATTTGCCTCCAAAATTTCTCTAACTCTAGCTCTTACGATTGTCGCAAGCAT